>LGRX02026709.1:0-47739 GCA_001247695.2 Cymbomonas tetramitiformis | reverse complement strand
TGATGATCTGGATGACGAGCGGTGGGGCTGGGCGAGCTGAGGCGGGCGGCGGCGGCCGTTGCGGGGCAGATTGATGACCTGGACGAGCTGCTGAATCGGCTCCCCAAGGACCTGAGCATCAAGGGCTTCCAGGCCCCTGCCTCACAGCTTGACACCGGTGCGCAGCCCGCCGAGTGCTGGGGTTGTGCCTGTGAGGTTGCATATAACCCATGGAGCTGTGGCATCCGCTCGCGTCCCCCGCGGACAAAAGCCCTGAGCGACACGGGCGCCGGCGGCACCGCATGCGGCTCGTGGACGCTGCCGCGTCTGGAAGGACGGGCGCCCCGGCCACGGTGGAATATCACGCCCGCACTGCCGCGCTAGTGCCTCTGACGGACTATGGCGAGGGGGTGGAGAGGGGGTGGAGAGGGAGAGGGGTCACAGAGGGCATGGTGGGACACTGGAGCGACCTGAACAGCGGCGGCGACTTGATGATGGTGGACAGGATGCACATCAAGCATATGTGCGACAGCGCCAAGCGCGCTCGTGAGCTTTTGGAGGTGCGGAGCGCTCCATGACCTTCCGCACGCCCGGGTGCATGCCAGCAGCGCGCTCTGCTGCGGAGCGGTCTGCCACGTGTGGCGCCCGAAGCCATGAGCGCACGCCCTGCGGCCGACGGCATCGCCCGACCCACATGACCCGGGCGGTGCTTGGAGGGGTGTGGGGACCGCACGCCTTGCAGTCGACTAAAGAATATATCGAAACTCAGAGGTATCGCCCGTCCACTCCGGAGCGACGCCGGGACCGCCGCTTCGACAAGGCGATGCTGAACCTTGCACTGCAGCGCATTCTGGTGTGCCACGAGGCGACCCTGCCATCCCCCACGTGGCTGGCCCCAGCTTGTTTGACCCCTGAGACCCCTGAGAGTGCAGGCACCGTTGTCGCGGTGTGGACGAGTGCCTCCCTTTCTCCTGAGGACCTGCCAATGTGAGCTCTTCCCCCGCCGCCACCGCCGCCGCCACCGCCGCCATGGTTCGATGCCGTAGCGCGGTGATGCATTGCTGCCCGCGGTGCGGACCTTTTGCGAATGCCCTCAGAGCCGGCGTCGGTGCGCCAACATGATGTGATAAAGTACCTCGCAACCGCAAAGAGACTGCACCACACAGTGGAAGCATGCGGCGCAGTGGGAGGCGAGCTCTGTGCAGCTGCGCTGAGCTGGCAGTCGGTGGTGTTGACGGAGTGGAGGGGATGGTGGGCCACAGGCGTTTGAGGACGTATATGGCCATCCAGAGTCGTGGGACGAGCCCAAGTACTACCGCCTCAACGATGTACGCACGCCCCGTCGGCCCGTCCCCTGACCCTTTGCCCCCTGCGCGCGTGCTGCACGAGAAGGGCCGCTCACTGCGCTGCTTCCCCAGACTGCTTCATCTCCGAGCTCGTGGCGGCAGGCTCCACAAACCGTGCTGCCCACGTGCAGATGCCGCCCCAGGACGTGGAGCGCAAGGCCTACTCGGGGACGAGAGGTACTTTCTGAGCAGGTCCTTGGAGTTGTGCGGGTGGTGCTTTATAGATGCTGAGCAAGCTCTCGTTGAAGAGCAAACGGACACATCCGCGTGCCTTGCCCAAGTGTGACCCCCCCCCAGTATCCCCCTCCGCCCTCTCTCCCCCATTGGTCCTGCCAGCACGCCAGCACGCGTTAATCTAGAGAATGCTGCTATTGGTCAGCTGCATTGATAGATTCCGATACTCCAATCATATAGAGGTACGCTTTGAGTGGTGAGGTGGCAGCGATATGATTGGGTGCACCAACTCTGATACTTCCTCCAGGGTGCACTGAAACAGAGCGCGTCCGCCGATTTGTGCACAGTTAACAACGCTCCACCTGGTGTGGAGGTGTGCGCGCCCGAAATGGAACCGTTTCTTTAGCATGAAGGCATACATGATAGATTTATATAACAGATGCACAAGCGGATGATCTCCATATGATCTGGAAGTCAGTCCGGTTGAACTCTAAACTCCAAAAACCCCACATATGCAAGTAATAGATATATGTCGAAACGAACACGGTGTGAGCGTCAAATGCTTTTGTTGTCAGTATATTCTTGCTCTTCAATGCTCAAATCTCTGTGTGTAAGCGCCCAGAGTTTGCGATCACAGCCATGCTCGATAGCCTGGCCTCAGCGCAGCTGTCTGCGCCTCCAGTCCTGTCAGTCCTGCGTTCTCGGACCGGATCGTACCGACGTGATGTCAAACATGGAACGCTGACCTGGCGAAAATCGCTCGATCCCCCTCCTTTAAAAATGCTCTCGGATACGGTCGAGGGATTTCCGGTGGACTTGCGCCTATGAAGCGTTGCTAGCTCACACCCTGGCAGCCGCGCATCAAGTGCTGGGCATCGTTGTGCTCACGTTCTCTGCAGGATTCCACCGGGGTAAACGTTGCAGGCGTACACGTCCATTAACATTTAGCGCGGACAGTCCGTACTGATGTGTGGCGCGCTAAGTATGAATCCTGTAATGTATTAAATACGAGAATGCTGGGTCTAGACTCACCGAGTGGCCAAAACAATCGTTCAGGCGACTTAGAATATACAGCTTTCCATGTTTTAGCCTCCCGATTCAATTTGGGCACATCGAACTCTGCTCGAGACCTGTTTGCTTGCGACGGGTATACAAGTCACGTGGTGAGCTCGCTTGAGGGGGTCTCGCTGAGAGGACGGCACATGGGGTGCGGGACAGCGACCACATGTGGGGACAGGGGCATTCGGGCCTGTTTCCGATGTACCACAGCAGCGGCGTCCTCAGAGCCAACCCGAAGACTGACCCTCACCTACTGCAATACATGCAGGTGTCGCCCGTGATGCTCGGCAGGCTGGCTGCGTGCCGGAGCTCTTTTCTAGACTTTGTCTGGGTTCCAGAGGGGATGGGGGAGGCAACACGGGCGACACCACACAGACGGGTTGATCTGGCGAGCGCCCCGCAGCCTGCCCGCAGAGCCCGGCGGCCGCTGAGACGTGAGCGCCGGCCTGCGGCGCCGGCGAGCCAGAGGGACGGACACTGCCTGCACGTGAGCACTGCATTCCCTGGAGAGGCCGCACATGCCCTAGAGGCGCTGAAAGGCATCAGAGGCGGCCAGGGGACCCCCTCACCCTTGTAGACCGCAAGGTGGGACCGCGAGCAATGGCATGGGCACAACGCGTGGCACAACGCGTGGCACAAGCAACCGCAGGCACCGCACACAGAACCTTGGCGCAGCCGGGGTGACCATGAGGGCCATGAGGGCCATGAGGGCCTGGCTTCTCTCCTGGGCGCTTGGCTCTCGTTGACCTTTTGCGTTGGTTGTTGTTCCAGAAGACTGAGCTCGACGGGGCGTGTCTGCAGGGCTTGGAAGAATCGATCCCTCGCAGGGGTAGTGCGAGCCCGAGGTCGCGGCAGTCGTTCCTACCGGAGATCAGACCATCCACGGCCGAGAGTGAGCCTTCCCCACCCGCCCGCGTTTGCTTGTACCGTCGAGACTAGTCATGCACAGATTGGCTTCCCGGCCTTATGATCTTATGATGAATTTTTGAGCCGATGGAGTTTCAATAGCTTCAAATTTTGCAGCGATGGAATTCCCATAGCTTCAAATTTTGGAGCCCATGTAGCTGAGCCCTGAGGCACGGACTGTGGCAAGCGCCAGTTCTCTTCATCCCAGGGAGCCGACATCCTGACAAATGTGCACGGACTCCGCTCTGTTCGTTTACACCTCTGCAAAAGAACTTTACAGAGCTTCGCACAGCGGAGTTCCTGGGAGGGGGGGGCACTGCAAAGCTCCCCCCAGGACCCTCAAATCCGGAGGCATCTTCCGGAGATAAGACGACCGATTCGAAGGAGAATCAGGCAAAATTGCGGCCCGATCCAGAGACACATAATGCCGCAGACACTACCGAGGCTTCAGCACCCCTTTGAGCCTCTCCTCAGTCAGAGGAGGTGGGCTTCCTGAAGACCGTGGTGCAGCAGCAACAGTTGCTGTCCAATCAGAGGAGGTTGGCTTCCTGAAGACCGTGGTGCAGCAGCAACCAATCAGAGGAGGTTGGCTTCCTGAAGACCGTGGTGCAGCAGCAACAGTTGCTGTCCGCAGTGGTTGGGCAGATGGACGAGCTCAACCCCAATATCGACGCGGCTGTCACCGAACCTCCTTCGACCATAGTGAGCAACAGGAGCTGCCTCGTTAGAGAAAGCTCATGTAGGTCCCCTATGACGAGGCGGGCCCATTCCCAAACTGCCCAGCATCCCTGGAGTCGTTGCTGCCATGGTTGAATGACCTATGCAACGACTGGACCTGTCAACAACAACCAAGACTTCAAGACGACTTCTTGCTCCGTGAAGTACAAACAGATGGTCCTGGCGTACCTGCACGACGCCATGACGGTCTCTGAGGACACTCTGGATCTCCGGGAGCCCCAGAGTACAGCCTCAGTGTCAGCACTGGCCGTCCAGAAGCAGATCTGCCAGACCCGCGACTCCGCGCATGGGTTTCACCCGCTCAGCGCGTGACAGGTGCACGATGCTCCAGCTCGGAGCGACACTGGAAGGCGACAATTGCTGTACACTGTACACTGCACACTGTACACTGTACACTGTACACTGCACTGGTTCAGTTGGAGGACTTCGCCACCTCGCAGGGGAGAGTGGCCGCGAGCATGGCGGCCAAGGGAAGGACCTGTTCCCAGGGAGGCTTCACCGCGAGCGAGGCGGAGCTGGCGGCAGCTCATTAATCACTGTGTCAAACCAAGCTGCCGGTGCACGCGGTGAAGGTGCTGGAGGGGCTGGCCGTGGATCAGGCGCGAGCACTGGCACAATGTGCCTGGCACGGGCCGCCGGCGCTCCTCGTGCAGCTGGACCTTCTCCTCCCCAAGAGGGCGAGGCGACGGAAAGGGGCCTGACACGTGGCACGCACCGACGCGGAGTTCCAGCAGTAGAGCAGCCGATGAGCGATGATGAAAGGGTAGCATGGACCTTCGGCACCGTTGGGTCATCATGGCGTGCCTCTGCGTGATCTGATGGCGAGCCGGCAGATCCGACTGGAGGAAAGAGACACGGCGACGCCTGGACGCTGGAGCCTGGGCGCAGGCAAAAGTCGGGAGTGCGTCTCGCGCCTCTGTTCGGTGCTGACGGCAGGCTCCGAGCCGTGGCGGACCGTGCATGACCCCCGATGGCTGCACAGGTTTTGCTACAAGTCACAGCGCAACATTGGAGATTCTGAACCAATTGCGACGCCTGGCGCAAAAGCACGATTATTGCTCCTTCCACGACCCGGACTTCCGGGAAATCACGCAGTCCAACGTCCAGGACGAGCTGTATCTGATGAAATTCATGAATATGCTGGCCAAGCGCCCGCGGGCGCCAGAGGCCAGCGGGGGCCGTTCCGAAATCCTTCGCTTGCGGTCGGGGACGATATGGCAGCGCTGGGAGGGAACACCCTAAAACCACCGAACATCTGGCAAGAGCTCTGACGCGTGCACATCACGCACCTCAAGCTGAAGGCGGTGCGCAAGCCGGTAGCCTTCCGACGGGAGCTGACAAGCAAGGTGGTACGTCTCTACTGCGACGTCGTGATGGTGATGCGCGGGCACTTCAGCTCTTGCCGAGACCCAACCCAAGGCGCTCCGCCGGACGATGACACCTGGCACTAGGGCGCTGTAGGCGACGTGTTCACCGAGGGCTAGACGCAGAAACTGTATGACAACCGAGACACTGACTGGCGGCTCCTGGCGGAGGATCATACACACCTCATCTGTGCGCAGGAGGCCGACGTTGAGGGAGGCATGGCGCGCGGTCCGAACGGTGCACCGAAGGGCGGCCCACCCGCGGATGGGTCCTCTGCCGCTCAAGGATCCGTAGAGAGGCAAGCCTCGGGTGAGCCTGCACACTGAGCTGGCGTTGCAGAATCCCCCGAAAGTGGTGCAGTTCAGGTCGCGCTGTGGCCGTGAAGGGCGCAGCGAGCTGCCGGCAACAAAGGAGGCGCTCCACCTGTTTGTGGCCACCCTGCTGGACAAGCGCCGGGCGGTGTTGATGCAGCCCGACCTCTCCGCCACCAACAATTAACACAAGGGGTATTGGGCTCCGTGGGGCCGCAGAACCGACCAGGAAATGCTGTGATCTGGGCTCTGAAGCGGTAGTGGGGCGGCTGGCAAGACTAGAGCCGTGGTGGCCGGCATAGCACGTGCAAAGCAGCCTGGAGTGCCCCCCTGCGGAGGGTCGGCGCTTCTCGGGGTGGAGCACATGGAAGGGCACCGCGGCGTGTGCCCGAGCAGGGTGGTTGATGCGTGCCACAGCTCTCCTTGCCAGACGAGGCGGCGAGAGGCTATTCCGATTGGCTTGCCCTCACAGGGGGGAGTGGTGTGTTCTGAGTGGGTTCGAAATTCCTTTGGTGACGGATCTCGAAGGACAGAGAGAGAGAGAGACCCACATCAAAGAAACCCTCAAGTCGAACCCTGGGGTATGCGCTCATCCTTGGACTGATTCCTATGGCGACCAGAACCCATGCCCCCAAATTACCACAGCAAGTCGGCTGCACGCTGTACCTATAAGTACCCACACCTGGGATCAAAGGATTCAGCACACACCGGCGTGCCTGCTTATTCTTGGACCGATTTATTTGGCACCATAAAGCCGCAGAAAGTCGGCTGCACTATGCACCCAACACCGGGGAACCAAAGTTACAGGAGCAGTGTCGAGGCGGCGTGCAGACTCGCATGTGGCATTGGGGTGATGTGCGCCAAAAAGATCCAAATTTGAGCGCGCCGCATTCGTGTGCTCTCCGAATTAGGCCCTGGTCATGCCGAGCCATGAGCCACGATGACACAGACTACGCCAGTATTGGTCTAAACCCTCCAATGAGACCTTCTGACAAGTGTATGAGGAGGAGTCCGAACAGACACGGACTCAGCTCTGTTGTTTTGCACTTCCTACCTCACCCCGACTCACACCATTTGTTCCGTTGCGGAATGCATTCGCAAATAGACTTTCACTCACGCTGTATGTAAGAAAAAGTGATGCGATTCACTTTGCGCCTTCGATGCGATGTACCTTCAGGCCCTCGGATTGTGTGTACAAAGGAGGTGTTAGTTATTTGGGAGCCGGCGCAGCTTTGGCTCAAATGTGAAGGTGGATTTCGGGGATAAACTCCGCTGAAACCGCGCTCCGCTCGGCCCCGCATCAGCGCTCAGAGCTACCAAAGTTGTTGGTGCCAGAGCCTGTGGGTAGCAGAGCTTGAGGCCCCCACAACTAAGGGGGAGGGGGGAGGTCGGGAGGTGGCAACAGAAACGTTGTTGAACCGCATTCCTCCGAAGACAGACAAGAAGGAGGCGCCAGACACCACATTGAAGATGAAAAGTCTAAGGATAGTACCTCCGGGGCCACAACTGAGTCCTGAGAGAGGCCATACACCATTGGATGAGGTATGAGGCCTTCCGGTCACCAATATCCAAATGTGTATCTCCAATGCCTACACGTCTGCGCCATCCTGACGGAGCCTCCGGGGGTGGCTTCCGCATGTGCAGCGTCGGATCTATTAGCGGTTTTTCATGTTCCACGCGCATATGAAATTGATCGAACTGGAAACAATACATTCTGCTTTGTGAAGTTAGCGCAACTGCCGAGGGAATTTTGTGACACTGACACCCATGTTGTATTTGTTTGTGACAATAGTGCCCATGTTGTATTTGTTTATGACACTGATACCCATGTTGTATTTGTTTATGACACTGATACCCATGTTGTATTTGTTTATGACACTGATACCCATGTTCCTTTTTTATGACACTGATACCTACGTTGTGTTTGTATGACACTGATACCCATGTTGCATGATACAGCCCCGGCTGCTGCACCTGGTACGAGCCTTCTGACAACCTTGTTGCCTAATGAATCCAGGAAAGCCACTCAGCTCCTGAAAGGGGACTTCAATTGGAGGGTCACGGACCCGACTGGAAGGGACCCATTTCCTCCCGCTCCGTCAACACCACAGCGTATTCCACTTTCAATCAGGACCGCGTCATCATCAAGCCAAAGCCACCACGTTTTGGTTTCGGCCATGGATACAGGTGACGCCTTACCCCGCATTTCACATCTATGCAAACGCATCTGATATTGCAAATGTTCAAATGATTCTGAATGCAAGCAGGGATTGAGCATGCGCATGTATCTGGGGGGGGTTGTTGTGGTACAGGCATAGCCGCATTGAATCCCCCTCCAGCATAATCTTAGACAATCGTGGAATGACCCCGTGGGCAACGGACAAGGGTGACAAGATGCCATTCGAGGTTGATCAATCAACTGAGATTCCAAGCCAAGCCGAGACTCCTCGAGATAGCATTTGCGAAGAAATTTTTGATTTGAAGCTCGCACCAGTGCCTCCAGCAGATGCTGATTAGCGTTGCATTCATCGGTGTAAACGTTATACACAACGTGTATTATTATTGACAAATCTGGAAGAACAAGTAGTTGCACGTATGTATCCCTATAGTATGATCTTGATAAAAGTAGCCATTTATTATGAGTCTGCAGTACCATGATTTCACGATGCGTTGGTCATAATTGTGTGTTTGGACTCGGGTTTATTTAGTGGGGACGCGCGGATTCCAGACCATGCTGCGCCACTCCTGCTCTATTGTTGGGCAGTATATAAAAACAATCAGCATAGGAACTTGGAGATGACATCGTGAAGAGAGCAGTTGGGATATTCGCATTAGATACTGCGTGACGTGGGGCTCCCGTTTCGATGGTGCTGTGGGAATTTCCGTCGGGTTGACCCGGTTGCCACCTCTGGAAGTGAGCTTTGGGGGTGAAGGAACACCGCGTCTTATTGTCTTGAAAAATAGTTGTCCCGGTGGAAACGAGGGCTCTAGCTCCCTGAGTTAGAGCCAATTCTATCTTTATGAGGCCCTTCAAACAACGCAGCGACACTTAATCGCCATTTACAGGGAAATGTATTGGGTGGAGGAAAACGGGCAGGCCTGCATGCTGAAACCTTCCCGCTGCCAGATGCGGCGGATACGGTGGGTGAGGGTGTCGAACGTAGGTTTGATCGAACGGCGGATACGAGCGGTGTAGAGGTCAGAGATGATGGCTTGGCACAAGGGGACGTTTCGGTGTCTGAACACGCACCGTATCGTTCAATGCCGGGTGGAGCCGGCGGTGTTTGGCGCCAAAAATCCAGTAGGAATAAACTACGAGGTGTCCGTGAGTATGGACAATTGTTATATTGTGGAAGTAGAACCAGCTTAGACTCGTCGATATGCGAACATAGTTACGCTGTCCGTCGGTGTGGACGGCGTAAACCGGTACCACGCTGCCTTGATAGTAACAACAAAATCGACAAACAGTATGTCCATATGGAGTCCGTACGTCCGGACACCCGCACCGGCTTCGTTCGCCAACAGGTCAAGGCGGGCTAGTGCACACCGTCCGTACGCACGGACGGCGTCTTCATTCATTTTTGGTATAGACGTCCGTCCGTGTGGATGCCTTGTGGAAATTCAGATGGAATACGTATGGACAAAAAAGCTTCACCCATTTTCCCCGCAAGGTGTCCGTAAGTATGGAAATCGCCGAAAGGGTAAGGACTATGTGTCCATACGCATTCCATCTGGATTTCCACATGGTTTCCATACGGATGGACGGCCCTTTCTTTTCTAGGGTATGTAGGTGGTGCTTCTATTGACCCCTTTGGCTACCACTGCCTGGTTTTTAACCGGCGTGGATGGGCTATCACGGCACATAATGCCGTTCGTTATGGATTGGCCTCTATGCTGAAGCAAGTCTTTGATCCAGCCTTTGTCATCATGGCGGATCGCAATCATCATGGGTATTCGCCTGCTTGGAAGCCCAACATCACAGTAGTGCTCAATCACGATGAACGAGACAGACATGTCATGATTGACGTGAGCCTTGCATTCCCTTGTTGTGCCTCGTATGTGGACCGGGCTGCTCGGGAGCCGCTGCGGGCTGCGGCGGTACATGAGCGAGCCAAGAGGGTATTGTACGTGACAATCTGGCCTCACAGCTCACGCTCTTGTGCCTTTTATGATGGAGTCTTTTGAAGGTGTGGGGAAATCGGCGCGTAAGTTCTTCGACAATTGTGTACCGCGCAGGCACGACCGATTGTTTCAGGAGGATGATGATACAACAATCATGGAGCACTCGGAGCTTTTCGATCTATTGGCGCAGCGGATGGTGGTTGCCTAGCACGGCTCGCAGGGCTACGGACGAGTTGCTTGCAGGGTTAGTCATGATTATCAGCATGAGTAAACGCTGGGAATTTGCATGATGTTTATTTAGGTGGTGGTTTGGCATTTGGATGAGTGTGCTTGTTTGCCGTGCCTTTGACCTTTCAATTGAGAGATGCGAACCTTACAATATTTTTTCTGATACCTCTTTTTTATATTTATCTCATGTCTCGAGACCTAGAATTTGAAAAGCTTTTGCAAAAGCCACTTCGCGTAAGCCTTGCCTTGATGGCATATATCAGTGGGCCTGCCTTCCCGGGAGCAATGATCATCCTCATTAATACACATGCATGGCCTTTAAATGTATACCAGGTCGAATTATGCTACAGTGATACCGTACCTTTAATGAAACAGGAAATTAAGGGTCAGCCAGCGCCATCGGTAAAATCGTGACCCCCAACGCTGGGTGTTTCCTTAACGTAGCATTTTCTTACAGGTGCGGTATTACTGTATTAGCATCTCGCCCACCCATTATATGCCGTTATGATCCGCTTGGAATGACCCAAGTTCTCCTGCATCCGATATAATTGATCAGAAAAGACCCTATCGAATCTGCCCAAAACACCCCATAATTATCCTTCGTGTAGACGTACGGGCATACTGCGTATCAATTCAGTATAAGACGGGAACCTGGTAGCCCATACATGCCTAACGTTCCTTTGGGACTAAAACCGCTATTTTGGTTTATTATCTATCGCGGTCTCGTGTCGGAAGATGGGTTCTTCTTAACACGGCATCGGTAATGATAATTGACAGTCTGTCCTAATACCCTTGAGAGTACAACATTTCTCATTAAAGACTTGCACGCGATTGCCACAGAAACGAATGGCCACATCATGCATCGATGCTTCAATTCAACGAACAAGTAATGCAAGCTTGGGTGGCTAGTCAATTCATGAGTTGGCAAGATTAAATCAACACGGATGCGAAATCGGTCAGGCTGTATAACGGTCTTGAAACGAACGCACCATCTCATTATTGCCAGTGTGTAAGCGAGCGAGTGGGTTCCAAAGCCCCACTCAGGATCTGATCATAAATTATTGCATACCATTAACGGATTATTATTGTATAGCCTAGATAGTTGTTGTGCAGGACAGGTTGCGGTACGGCATCTCTGCATATATTATACCATAGTGGGCGACGTGGGTTGGCGATTGTATTTCTGCACGGTGCGAGTTTCGATGTATATATACATGTCGCGCATGCATAATATGTTAATCAGATGATATTGTGCCGCGCTCCACAAGTCTCGTAGGCCCCGTCGCGCCGGGTTAAGCGTCGTCTTTGTCACGGTTTGGGTGATCCTGGATGCCTCTGATATACGGTGGCATGTCAATACATTTGTATGTGACGTGATGGTGCTTTTTTAGTGATATAATTAAATCAAGATAGTACACAATTTGCGTGTTATAACTTTGAGACATGCTGAGGCTGGCAATTGCCAGGCTTGACGAACCAAATTTATTGCACATATATATATGTGTGTGTGTGTGTATGTCGCAGGGTGAAAGCGTATTTATGGTATACGAGATGAGTGTAGCCGACTCATGTTAGCATTTTCACCGTTCGTCTACGGCCCGCAGCTTGATCCAATCCAAGGGTAGGTATCGATATCGTATTTTGCCGATATATCGATATTTGGTATTGATATATCGCCGATTTCATATTTTAGTACAAATATCGGTGACATATCGATATCGAAATAATCTACAACGAAAAATGTAATTTATTAAGTATGGAAATGCGTTTATAAATCCCAAATATCGATAAGTATCGATTATCGGAGTTATCGATAACTTTTTTGAGTTATCGAAATATATCGATCGGTATTTTTGCAACCGATACCTACCCTTGATCCAATCCCGGCCCGCTTTCGGCCCAGCGTGACACGCTACGGCCCCGGGCCGGCCCGCCACGGTAAGATATCTGCCCTGGGCACCTGGCTGTGCTTCGGCAGTCCGCCGTCAGCGCAGGTGGTGGGCTGCGGTGCCCCGCCGTTCGGCCTGCGGCCAAATTTCATCATGCTTGCATGTTTCATCGGTCTCCTGGCTTTTGGCATTGCTGGTGTGGCGGCGGACTTTGCGGGCGGCGAGATCGAAGGCGCCGACAACAACATGAACATCTACAACTCCGTCACCACTGAGACCCCGGTGATGTGTGTGGGGCATGTCTGCATTTATTCCGGCTTTGCCACTTTGAGCCCGGTGGTCGTGCAGGACCGGCTACTGCAGATGGTGGGCTCAGCTCTTGCGGCTGGGGATCATGCCGTCACTGGTGGCGGCACGGCGGCTGCGGCTTCGGTGTATGGTGGTGTGTCCACCAACGGCGAGCCTTAGCATCTCTGGAGGTACATTGGCAGACTGCCCGCGGTGTACGGTTTTACTTTGACCACGGCGACTTCTTCAATGGACTTCACATCATGTTTGCCGTGCTCAGTTTAAATTTGTTTTCCAGTTTCAAGATGACTTCAGAATTTGTGTTTTGCATTTTCATCTGTGTTTGGCATCTGTGGTTCAATCGAGATTTAGAACTGCAGTAGCTTGTTTTATCCGGCAGTTTCAGCCCGAACAGTATCAGAATAGCACAGTCGTGGGTAGTGCAGCTCTGCGGCTGCTTAACGTAATTGTTGTGTGCTTCGGCACTGACTTTGACTGTGTTCTAGCATCCTATGCACCATCTCCAATATGGAGGTGGTGTATTGAGTTCTGGCCAGGCAGCCGCGCAGCCTTGACAGGCAGGCGGCCCCTAAGCCAAAGGATCCTGAGATAGTGACTAGGGTGCGAGGGTACGAGTACGAGTACAGTAGTCCGTATGACCGTTCCGGGTTTAGGTTTAGGTTTATCAAGTTATCACACCTTCTATTCAGTTTAAGTTTTACATTCGCGATAAGCACTCAAGTAAACTGTGTATCTGATTGTAACACCTGAATACCAAACGGGTATATTCCCCTAGATCTCAAAATTGAGATCGACCAAGCCTTAGCCTAGTTTGTAGTATACACCAGGGTTCGGCGTTCGTTTAATTCGCCGTAATAAACGAATAATAAACGAACGTTTAGTAAGCGGGTCCTTACTAAGCAACCCCCCTTTGGGTTTGTAATAAACAGTTAGTAAGCGCGTTAACGAAAATGCTTAATAAGCGGGACTTAAATTTTGATTTTCCACCCGTTTTTCAAGTATGAATCATGTGCGGCACGCAAAGACCGCTTCAGGGGAGAGTAAATACGGAGTGTGCGGAGCTTGCGGAGCCCACGCAGGTGAGATGAGGTGTCGCGAATGCGGATACGGGTAAGAAACCCTGTAATTCGGCCCTGGTTCGGAAGAAACCTTCTGCTGCGGCCTGTTCCCTAGCTCGGTCTGCTCTGGTCATGACTGCTAGCGATTCGGCATCCCTTAAGGACTTCTCGCCTACTGCTAGGGTGGCAGCTGCGTCCAGCCAGAGGGCCGGCGTCTCTACCCACGTGAGCCCGTTCAGATGGGTGAGCTCACCAATGACCGGTGCCGGACTGGTGGGAGGGAAGGATTCGTCCTCGGAATCACTATACTCGAAGGTGGCGCCTAAGACAGAGGTAGGGTCCTCGTCCTCTTCGGATCTCTTGCCTTTCGGCTCAGAGTTCCTGGGTCCATCTGTGGCGCGATCCACTGTCCCGAGGACAGAGGTAGGATCCTCGTCCTCTTCGGACCCCTTGCCTTTCGGCTCGGAGTCTCTGGGCCCATCCGTGGCGCGATCCACTATCCCTTTTTCCTTCAAACCTTCCCTGGCTGACATTTCCTGATAGTCTGGTCGCCGGGACTGCGCATCCGGTACTACCAAACAGCGCCCTGGCACGTGCTCCATCTGATGGACTCCTACCTCTACCAAGTCCTCGTACCAGCGAGCTTGACGTCGGCTGAGCTCCCTAGCTGGGGCGAAGAGCCACTGGAGGGGTTTGTGGTCTCCCATGAGCTTAAATGATGTAAAAATCAGATAATGTCTCCAGGTGACCGTGGTACAATGATGGATGGCACAAAGCTCTCGTTCCCCAGCGTGATAGTTCTGCTCTGCGCTGGAGAACTGCCGGCTTTCAAAGGCCAAGGGCTGCAAGCCTCGTCCCTGATCCTGCATGAGTACACCCCCTAGTGCTACTCCACTGGCATCTGTCTGTACGAAGAAGGGTCTGGAACCGTCTGCTGCGCCCTTTTGATCGGGTAGGGCCAAAGCTGGGGAGGAAATCAAAGCAGTTTTCAGCTGTTTAAATGCTGCTTTTTCATTCTCGCCCCAGGTCCATTCCACGCCGGATTTGGTGAGGCGGGTCAGCGGGTACGCGAGGTCTGCGAAGTTTTGGATGTACCTTCGGTAGAAGCCACACATGCCCAGGAACTGTCGCACGCGTGTGACAGGCTCTAGGTTTGGCCAGTCGCGCACTGACGCGACCTTATCCTGCTGTGGGCGGCATCCATCCCGATCCACCACGTGCCCTAGGAACCGGACTGCTCGTTTGCACAGTTTGACTTTTGACTTTTTAAAGTAGACGGAATTCTTTCGACACGCCTCTAAGACCTGGCGGAGGTGGTCGAGATGTACCTCATCATGGGCGCTCTTACCCGGAACCTCAGCTGAGAAAAGCATGATGTCATCTACAAATACCCTGCAAAAGGGTACAGTAGGTGCCCGAGATACTGGGTCATCATCCTTTGCCAGGTGCTTGGGGAGTTTGACAATCCCATAGGCATGACCAACCACTCGTACGCTCCAAAGTGCGTAGTCATTGCAGTTTTCTCCACGTCATCCGCTCCCATAGGGACCTGCCAAAATCCCCAAAGGGCATCCATCGTAGAGAAGACGGTAGCTCCTTGTAGGTCATCTAAGAGACTCTGCACATCCGGGAGGGGGTACTTATCCTTGATCGTGATCTCATTGATCTGTCTGTAGTCAATGACTAGACGCAGCTCCTTGGGGTTACTTGGCTTGGGGACCATCAACACGGACAGCCCCACGGAGAGGCCGAGGGTCGTATGTACCCTTTGGCTAAGAGTTCATCTAGCTGTTGCCGGAGTTGCCGCAACTCCTCCTGCGACAACTTGTATCCTCGCCGGTGCAAGGGGTTCCCGTTCCAATCTGGCCGGAGCCGGATGCCGGCCTTGTATTCCCTTGACTGGACCGAGTCTGGCAGCTCTGTGCAAATGACATCTGCGAACTCCTTTTCCAGGTCCCTAAGCTGCTGCCAGATTTCTGGCGACACCGTCTCGTCTATCTCGTCCTCCGGCGGTTCCGGGGAGGCCTGATATGCGGTCTGTGGAGCTGGCGGCAGGGTAGATATCTTCCGCGGAGGTGACTCGGCCCGCATTGGGAATTTACTTCGGCCACATTTCGGCCCGTCTCGGCCCGAACCCAAAATTGCCCGCCGCATGCGCAAAATTTTAATTTTAAGTATGACAATTTGTCAAAAATCGATAAAATTTTGGAAATTTATCGATTTTCCCCTCAATGCGACTCGGCCCATCCGCAACTTTTCCTTCGGCCCGCCTTCGGCCCGGGCCGCCGTGACACGGCCCCGGGCCGGCCAATCCCAGGAAGATATCTTCCCTGGCTGGCGGCGGGGTAGTGTCTGGCGGCACGACTGGTGCCGGGGCTCTCGACTTCTGCCTCTGAGGGCTCGGAACGGTGGGGACTTTTGGTCCCGGCGGCTGTTCAGCGGAGGGGCCGCCTTCAGCACCAGGCTGACCGACTGCTGCGACCTGGTCACGCCAACGCACTCGCATACGCCGTGCTCGGGGTCGACGCTCCGCGACCAGACCTCGGCCCTGCTGGAGCGCCGCGGCCGCCTGAGCGTGTCAGGTGGGTGGCTTCCCGGCTGCGTGCGTGATCTTCTATCGCCTGTCTACGCACCGCTGGCGGAAGCAATGCAAATGCTCCGTTCGCCTCCTGCTTGCTAGCGAAAACGTTGAGAGGGTCAGGATGATCCCCGGCCTCGTTAACCGTACTCGCAAATCCCTTTTGCCTATTACCCGCAGCTTAAGGTGGCTTAAGCCACCTTAATTTAAAGGGCTAATGGGGGCTTCTTCGGCGGTGCTTTCAAAATTTGGAGACCTGTGTCGTCAAGATCTTGAGCTGCTCTTTCTGCAGTGTCTTATCAAAAGTTTGATCTGAGTTCATCTTGACCCTCAAAATCTCGGTTGAAGTAGGGTGGGTATTTCCCAATTTTCCTTAAGATGGCTTAAGCCATCTTAAGCTAATTAGCTCACCGGGGGCTTCCTGGAAAAAAGGTTATCGAGGAATAGAAAACTCCAAAATGGGGAATAGAAATTTCGATCTGTTTTTGGGGAATAGATTATATGTCACATGTAACCATGCTTAATTCAATCGAGCGCCAAAAAAATTTACAAGCAGTTTGACTAGCACACTCCCCAACACTTCACAGCCATGGAGGACCAGGAGGAGGAAAATTTGCAGTTCACTAGCCCCGGGAAGGATGGACGAGAAGTTTATGAGGATTCCGATCCCGAGAATGAAATTGATGAACTCCCTACGCGCAAGCGGACACGGACGCACGAGCGTAAAGAGTGGGTGGCCTTGCTAAGTGCTTCATCTTGGGATAGCTGTATCCAAAAGATTACAGCGGTGTGTTCTGAAGGCTTCTCCAAGGCGGACAAACCTCACATAGCTAGGAAAACGGGCAATATTACACACAAGTTTAAGTGCTCGTTGTACAAGTCCAGCGGTTGTCAAGCGTTTTTCAAAATCATGCAAACCTCGGACGACTGTTGTGACTTGTTCCAGAGTGGAGAACACGATCACGCGGGATTCTTCAACAAAGGCTTGAACCCTCGAGTAAAAACCTATTTGGACACGCACTTGAAGATGGGCAAGGGGCCAAAGTCCGTGTTCCTAGAAATGAAGGACGACCTCAGCCACCCGACAGTACCGGCTTACGCAACAATCTGCAATTATGCCTACAACAATAAGTACCGAATTTGGGAAACTGAAGATATTAAAACCTACGGTAACTATATGCACGAGTGCGTGACAGCTAACTTGTTCGCCATCCCCATCACGGACCTCGACACCCCCGGGGTGTTGTGCATGTTTGACGGCCAAGTTCTTCTTCAAGACGGAAGCTACGCCGTTGTTCCTGCGTACAAGGATAACTCACGCAACAACTTACCTCCCTTGATTTTCCAAGCAACTTCTTGCTTGGAAATCATGGTAGCTTGGCGGCATGACAAGTGGAGGGAGGACCCAGCCGTTTGTGAACGGCGCCTACAGCAAGAATTTGAAAAACTCTTGGCGTCAGACGGTTGTTCCCACTTCCTGGAGCTCGCGTCCAATCTTTTGGCATGTCACGGGTGGAGTACCAAAAAGTCACATTTCTACAAGGGCAAGCTAAACCTTCGGGCGCTTTTACGCAACTACCAGCAACTTGTTGAGGACTACCAACTTCAACAAAAACGAAAACGCTGGACCGTGATCTACACCACTTGGGAACTACTTCAAGTTTTGTCCACTAGCGACCACCGCTCTCGGGACGACACCTACAAGACCAACTGGAACGGCTTTCCCGTTGAGTTCGGCGGTACTTGCTGGTTGGATAAACGTTTCAGAATGGGCTACATGGCCTTGAAGTCCCACGAGGACGCCTTCGCCTCTGAGCTCGTGGACTTTCTCGTCCTTCGGGCGATACGCATTTCCTTTGGCGTTTTGTGGCAACCCAAGCTTCACACGCTTGACCACTCCCTAGCGTTTTACAATGCAAACTTGTCCCTACCCAAAACCGCTCAGGTCGTCTTCAATCACCTAGAGCGGGGAGACCGTGTTGACGAAACCATTAACGACGAAATCATAATGGTGGAGGACGTCAAACAAGGCATATGTTGGGCACACTGCAAGATGAAACTCAACGAAAAGTCTAGCATGTTTAACGACGCTAATAACGTCGAGAGCTTCAAGACCGGTGTTACCGGTGTTCACCGTATCACGCTCACTTCTGTGCGCACCGAAGCCTTCAAGTTGTTGATGTTGTCCTTCGAGGAGGAGGAGGAGTACATATGCTCGTGGTTCGTGGACTTTTGGTGGGGCCAATGGAGTGGTTGGGTGCTAGGGACGATGCCTCCTGGCAAACCTTCCACGCAAAATAGCCCCGAGTCCAACAATCGGTGGGCAAAGGCAGCTTTGTGCAACGGCAAACAGCTACAACTGGCTCGGTTTCATAAAAGTGCTATGAAATATGTTCGCAACGAAACTATTTTCGAGCGCGAACATCCTTTGCCTACTGGTCCAATTGTGCGACACGATATGTGGCGGGAGGCCCTACTCATGGTGGAAAGCAACGTCATGGAACTTATGACCAAGGCGACCCGCTTACCCCACCTACCTGACGAGGAGACCATGGTGTTCGTGTTGCCTACAATGAAGACCTTCAACAGTCTGAAATCGGTCACCATCGCGGACAAACGGAAAGAAATACTTGTTATGGCCGCTGAGTTCCTATCACTTATCCGTGATCCCGTGAACCCCCCCGCCAATGTGACGACGTTCAACGAGTTCGTCTCCCTATATGCCTCCTTCGTGCTTGTGCAGGCTTCAACAACCCCGACTGATTATGTGCACTACACGTGCAACTGCCCTGAGTTCTACGAAAGTGGTGTGTGCGCGGACGTGGTGGCAGTGGGGTTATTCAAAGGAAACTTCAAAGCACCTTTGGAAAAACAGCTCGACTTGATCGGTCGGATTCCCAAAGCTGGCCGACCAATGAAACCTACTTCTGCACTTCGGCGACAACCCCTTGGCAAGATCACCGGCAAGTTGAAGAGGCTAGCGGGGAAAAAAGCAAGTGACGCTATTGAGGAGGACGCAATGGACCGTGAGGTCATGAGCTCCCAAACCGTCTCGCACTCCTTGAAGTGCGAGATATGCATTAAGGCGACTTATGCAAGCAAAATGCTAGTGTGCGATGGTTGTGACAAGGGGTACCACATGCATTGTATGATTCCTCCTCTCACACGAGTTCCAGATGGCTTGTTCATGTGCACAGTTTGCTTGTACCCGTAGACACATGCAAACATATAATTAATAGCGAATGAACATGTATTAACATACATATATTACAAAGTGTTCTATTGCTAGCTTGTGTTCATAAAATTGCATTGTGCTTCTTTCACAACAACTCGAAAGAGACCGTCAAAAAGTCTTGAGGTCCTTGGCGTCCAGAGCGTAAAGATGGCTTCTCCAAACCACGACATAGGTGTTGGCATAGCCGCACGCACTTGCTACACACGTGAAAAGACTTGTATTTTTCAACAAGCCCGTTATAGTTCCGAATTCCCTTGTACTCAGTGTTCACGCCTAAATACGTCTCGCGGAAAACGAGTCGCATGCTTGCGATCTCGTTGCACCACACCCAATAATTTTCCAACTTGCTTTGCCTTTCGGGACGGGGTCCAAGCATCGATAAAATACGCCAAGGCGATGCGAATTCTTCCACTTGATCCTCTTCCCCGTATTCCTTCATTTTCACAAGTGCCTTATGCACTTGGCATCGCTCCGAAACGCGCGTCAAACATTGGTACGCGTGTGGATCTTGTAGAGGCGGGTACGGGCCGTCGCCCAACCCAAGCCAATATGTCCCAGCTTCTATAAGATGTTCTTCGTCCTTTTTCGCTCTACGAAAGTTGCAAGGGGTGCACTCCACGGTTGCGGCCATTTTTTTGTTGCGTTTAATATGATAAATTACCTCAAGTTGTTACGGTAAATTTACAAGACGGGTACGGTATTTTCTCTAAGTATTATCAGATGTGTTCCCAAAGTGACCAAAAACCGTTCGATTCCGAATCGAACGGTTTTTTGTCACTTTGGTAACACATCTGATAATACTTAGAGAAAATATTGTATGGTATTTTCGCTTAGTATTATCAGATGTGTTCCCAAAGTGACCAAAAACCGTTAGATTCCGAATCTAACGGTTTTTGGTCACTTTGGGAACACATCTGATAATACCTAGAGAAAATACCGTACAAGTCTTTTCAGTATAGAGTATTATCTTGAGCCCGAAATTCACGGCCGTGAATATCTGATTCACGGCCGTGAATCGCGGCTGCACTGCGTTCGGAAAGGCCTAAACCATACGGTGCATGGGGTTCGGGAGGGGCTACGTACGTTTATGTGAGTGCTGATGTGGGCTTGGTGACAACACCTGAACACGCGCTATGACCGACGACCTGTGAATTTGTTCGGCATTTTCTCGAAGTATTTTGCGACGTGTTCCCAAAGTGACCAAAAACCGTTCGATTCCGAATCTAACGGTTTTTGGTCACTTTGGGAACACATCTGATAATACTTCGAGAAAATACCATACAGGTCCCTCCCCTCCCGAACGCCCTGCACCCGCGATTCACGGCCGTGAATCTGATATTCACGGCCGTGAATCTCAAATTCACGGCCGTGAATTCCGGGCTAGTGTAGCGACTTCCTCGTTTAGTAAACCTACCAAAGCCTAATACCTAACCCGATCTTTAAACAAATATGGCTTCGAATCAAGCTTCACGTTGCGAATGTGGCCAATTAAACAAGATGGGAAAGCTTATTGAATGTAGACAAGATCCCTCGACTATGGACCACGCGGGCAAACCATGCACACGATCTAAAAGAGGCAAGGGCGAGTTGAGATGCGCAAAATGCAGCGGTCAACAAAAAAAGAAAGAGCCTGCCGTCAAGGAAACATTTTTGGACGACTTTGACCGTACGCGAGCTATAGGTTTCGCTAACACCTTCGTGGTGTCTTTACCAGACGAGTCGCGAGAACATCTGGAAAGGCGGTATTCGTGTATGTGGGGGGAGGCCGTGAACAAGGTCCCGGACTGGAAAAATCTTCCTCCTGGGGTGGTAACCCTCACTGGAGGAAAGCTGGAGGTGTTTCACGAGTCCGCGAAACACGGGGGGGGGGAGTGCAGACCGACTTCTACGAGCAATATCTCACAGACGAAGATCGAAAGCACTTGAACGTCTTCGTACACGAGTTGGAAACGAAGGTTATGGAAAATCTTCGTAAGGAGTACACAATCGAGAATCAAGCATTCTTAATCAACGACAATCTCGTTCGGGAGATTCAGGGGGCGCCTAATACGGTCCTCTCCACCCTTACCGGGTGGCAACCTTGGCACTTGGACCAGCCACTTAACCAACCTCTCACCGAACGCCCTCATCACTTGGCCATTGTGGCCTACCTTGGCCCATCATCCCCAACAAGGTTGTGTTGTGCACCAACACCGTCCTTCGACGCGTCGGTTGAGCTCCTAGGCCAATCGACGCAAGAGAGGTTGCAACTCAACTGCGATGTCCAATTCCACGAGCAGCGCGCCCTCATGCTCTCGAAGGAAACCCTCGACGCGTATGCGACGAACGTTGGGGGAAAGGATAAAGTGGGATTGGGCGACTGCGCGGTGGTGGGAGGGGTACACCAAGGGGTGACCAACGCGGATGGCACGCCCCGGGTGGTGTTCTCCGCCAACTTGGCGTTGAAGGGCGTGGCGTCCTACGACCCTGATGTTCAGCTGAACCCCGTGAACTCGGCCTTACATGCATTGGGGTTATCTCGACTTCGTTACGAAGGAGTTCGTGAAGTACTTTCTAGCGGGCACAGACCTCACCAACACGGTGGACGAGGAGCATAAGAAAGTCCTGAAGGTTTTGGCACGCGATGTTGAGAAAGCCTTAGACAAAGCCGCGAAGGGACCCGTAGGGAAGGAACGAGCCAAGCGAATGCGTACATAATAGGCTTACAAAATGCTTTACTTTCAAGACGTGTATGCCATGCTTGGACACTAGCTCAATAGGTGAATAAACATGAACATTTAAAAGTTTATGCATATTATTACTTGTTTTTGCAAACGAATATTATTTGTTTTACTTGCTCGTTATCGTTACTAGTCTGTGCTAATTCGTTATATTCTATATTAGCTCGAACTCGACGTTCAAACGTTCATAAATATTCAAACTTGCATTGCGCTCGTGCCTCTCGAGAGGCTGCACCATCCTTTGACATGTTTTAGCGCACTTAGCGCACAACTTGTACGACACAAGGGAGGTGAAGATATCTGTCGATTTTATTTTCCCATCCTCGGCGTTTCCATGGTCGTGGAAAACGATGCGAGTGGTTGCGCTCTCCTCGCACCATACCCACGCACCCTGCGTGCGGTTGAGGATAGCGTAGTGGTCGAGCATTGGGAACCAATCGAAAGGAAACTCTAATGGTTGCACGCCAGCCTCTCCATACTCCACCATGCATATGAGGACCTTATGCAACTCGCACCGCTTGTTGGGGCGAGTGAGTCCATAGTGGGGATCCTTGGTAGGGTTCTCGTCTTCCCCGCGCACCACGATGTGCTTCTGCCAAAGGGCTATGCAATTGTATGGGGCGGGTAGGTAGCCTCTGCAAGATTGATAATCCTCGTCCCTATTTATTATTCGATTCATTATTTTATTTGCGGGTGAAGACTAGATTTATCGATATTTCCTTGTAGGGTTTATTACCATGAGAACGAACCATTATTATCTCTACGTATTTTCTCTAAGTATTATCAGACGTGTTCCCAAAGTGACCAAAACCCGTTGGATTCGTAATCGAACGGTTTTTGGTCACTTTGGGAACACATCTGATAATACTTAGCGAAAATACCGTACCCGTCTCTATATTTTTTGGTAAGTCTTTACTTTCAGATTCACGGGCGTGAATTTCCGATTCACGGCCGTGAATTTGAAATTCATGGCCGTGAATTTCCGATTCACGGCCGTGAATCGCGGCTGCGCTGCGTTCGGGAGGGCCTACACCGTGCACGGTGTATGGGGTTCGGGATGTTAATGTGAGTTAGGAAGTCGGCATGGTGACAACACGCGCTATTCTCTTCGACCTATCTGTCATTTTCCCTAAGTATTGTTAGACGTGTTCCCAAAGTCACCAAAAACCGTTCGATTCCGAATCGAACGGGTTTTGGTCACTTTGGGAACACATCTGATAATACTTAGCGAAAATACTGTACAGCAAACCTTCGCTAAGTATTATCAGATGTGTTCCCAAAGTGACCAAAACCCGTTGGATTCGGAATCGAACGGTTTTTGGTCACTTTGGGAACACGTCTAACAATACTTAGCGAAAAGTAAGGTTCGTTCCTACATAAAATCGAAACGAAAATATGCGTAAAGAAAAGTGTAACGATATATGCGATGCGAAAGAGCCTAGCCTACAAGACTTTCGCAAAGTACTCGCGCGTTTATTAGGACCATACGCGAAGTTAGGCGATAGCAAGCCAGAGTTTTGGCCAGAAGGTGTTAAGTATAAGGATGGGAAAACAGGCTACGACTACGGACGCGTAGACTTGACAACGATTTTCGAAGCGTATTGTGGGTATATTTTCAACGATACGTATTCGATTAACCAGGGGGGAATATCATTGGTGTTCAAAGCACTATTGATGGTTCGCCCTGTGGAGAGCGCCGCGCTTGGCACGACATGTGGTGTTGGCACATGTTGTGCCAAGCATAGTCGAGTTCTCGCATTCGACAAGTGGGTAGACAAGATAACAAGATGCGCGATATCTGAGAAGGTGTCAGAGGCTCAAGAGTTGGATGAAGTACCGGAGGAGGAGGCAACGCATGTGGAGATGCCCCAACCAGAGCTAGAGATAGAGCTTGAGCATGAGGAGTTGCAAGATGTAGAGGCAGAAGTGGCACACAAAATGCCAACAAAAAGAAAGCGAAGTGCGCTATCAACGAGGTGTGCGCGCCTTTCAAGTTATCCATTTGCAATTGATTTACCACGCAAATGTTGCAAGTCTACAAGTTTTTATCCCACTCTTAAAGGGCAATACACACCACTACTAGCTTTTTTCAAAGAAAGTTTCAAAGGCCTAAGGATATTTGATTTCTGCTGCGGACAAGCACCGCGATATGTTTACGAGAATCTTGTGGCGTTCAAGCCCAAGACAATTTTCCTGAGCGATCACAAGCCTGCAAAAGGGATAAGAAAACTTGATTTAGCAATAATAGACTGGGAACTTTTCAAACCGAAGATTGACGTAATTGTGTCGTCTTTACCTTATGCTAGAGGTTTGTGCGAACCGTTATTAGCAGCTTGCCTTAATTCAAAGGCGTCCGTGGTATGCTTGAAATTGTTGCATTCTTTCGAGCGACCAGTGGTGGGAGATAACAGAGCTGAATGTTTTAACAAGTTAGCTTTGAAGATCTTGTTACCCCCTGCGAAATACCCCGGGTATGACCGCAGCTTAGGAGACGTGGAAGCGTGGTACGTTTTTTTCAACTCAGAAGAAGCGAAAGAAATGATAGCAACAAAAGCCCAAGAGTTCCACACACATCTTTACAAGGGAATGGAAAGCAAGGGGAACGCACCTTATATGTATGATGGTGAAGCTTTTACCGTGGCCTCTTTCTTGACTAGAGGGATAATATTGTGGGAATCGCGGAGACAGGCGCAAGCGACTTCCAATTAGCGACTCGCCTAGGTTCAAAGCGTTGTGCGGAGAGCTAGAATCCGTGTTGCATGCTGAAACGTGCAAGCGCATCGAGAGGCGCGACAAAAAGGACGACCGCGATGAAGAAGAAGGCGCGGCTCCGAAGGTGGGTTGGAATCTTGGTTGGTGGTTCAACATGGGGAGAACTGCGCAACAGTGGGGATTCGCCAAGAAGAAGGACGGGACGTCTGCGTTTAGCTTGAAGCATCCTTTTTTCAAGAACAGAGGCGTATATCTAGACGACCCTCTAGTTTCGAAGAGCAACCCATATTGGAAGAAGGAGATCTTTATGCTAGCTGGGGAACTATTGAAGTGTATTGATGCGAATTACCACGGCGTCCACGGGGATTGGTGTTTGTACGTATCGTGCATGATGAGCGACATGTGCGAGGTTGGTAGGCACACAGACAAGCACGACGTGTCGCACCAATACAACATATTCCTAGGGAGGTTTGAAAATGCCGTTTACGAGGTAGAGTCGCCGTACAACGACGAAGTGAAGTGTTTTTTTGACACGCATAAAGTGTTTAAATCGGACGCAAGGTGCAAGCATAGGATCAATTCTGCGGGCTTCATAGGAGTGCGCTATTGTGTAACCTTCTACAAAATGTACGATCGTACACAGAAGAAGGAAGATCCTATATTTTGGCCGCCTACCTATATCTAAAGAACTAGTATCCGTGGGGAGAAGTTGTCTTCAAAGTATTCCGGGCTCAAGCCCTCTCCACAGTCTACCCGACAAAACTTAGTTGAACTCACTCCTGTATCCGTATTAATAGAACACCATTCACACCGAAGAGCGGCAAACTTGTCATGCGCTAAGATCATAGTAGCGCAAGAGTTGCAAAGCTTGCAAAGTGTAGTACCTTTCTGCCGGATAGTAATTTGCGAGCCCGCACAACAATAGTGCGCACTGCGATGCTCACGGCATGCAATCAAGCAAAACCAATACAAAGCTCGGGATAGGGACTGAGCGTTGAACGCACGCTTCGACATAAGCACGTTTAGGAACGGCTGCATAATGTCTTGCATTTGCCAGTTCGCGACGACGTTATTGTAATGAAATGGAGGAAACGAGCCCGTAAGCAAGTGTCGTTGGCAAGGTAGGTAGTCGAAGTTCCCTCGACTTGGAACAAGCTTGCCCCAAGGCATACCCTCCGTGTGTTCTATATACACATAATCGTTTTGAAAGTCCCAAATAGGGGTACGGTCCCTATCTTGACTTTCCCATACCTTTACCGACTCTGTATGCTTGAATCGAAAGCCACAATTCTCGACATAGGTATCAAGCCCTGTGCCGTTTAAGGCGGTTAAGTGGAAGAAAGGGTGTTCCTTTGTGCGGTGAACACGCGTGGCATGTCTAGTACAACGACGCCCGCCATTATCGCAAGAAAGGCACACCCTAGTGTACTTTTTCGGAGGCTTCCTCATGTTTGCAAAACGAAAGTGAACAGATGGGTGGGGGGAAATTTTTAACGCTTTATTAAAAATTTAAACGCAAAACTTTATACGCATATGCATGTGTCACAAACCTATTCCCCAAAAACAGATTGACATTTCTATTCCCCATTTTGGAGTTTTCTATTCCCGAATCATTATGCTACCGGGCTTCCTCTAAGACGCTTTCAAAATTTGGAGACCCATGTTGTCAAGATCTCGAGCTGCTCTTTCTGCAGTGTCTTGCCAAAAGTTTGATCCGAGGTCATCTTGACCCTCAAAATCTCGGTTGAAGTAGCATGGGTATGCAAAAACCGGGAAAAATCGCTCAAAATTTACTAAATGTTGCACCCTCTTGGATACTTCCCAAAATTGCTCATCGGGAACTTGGGCTCGCCTAATAGTGCACATAGTGTCTAAAAGAAGACAATGTCGCCATCATTTTGAGCTAAAAAATCTAGCTTCCGGTACCGATAGCTCCCGTAATAATTGAAAACGTTAATTAAGGTGACTTAAGCCACCCTAAATCGTTGTTAGGGTGGCTTAAGCCACCCGAAGGGTAATAGCCACTTTGGCCTAATATCCTCGACCACCGCCCCTACTTTCCGCAAATGACACGCCCCGTCCACGTCACTGTAGCCGGACGGACTACGGATTGGCTACTTACCAGCAAGTCGCTGAGCTGCTTTTCGAACACGTGTAGCATTGCGAGGTTGCGGAGGCGCAACAAGCCAGGCCCGATTGACCTTAAACTCTCTTGCAAAATTCCGACAATGCGCTGACCAGTTGCCACCACAAATCGATTTGTGTAAGCGTTGGACCAAGTTGCTCAATATGTGCATCAAGTCCAAAAGGTACATGTGTATGACGTGGAAGTACACCAATCTGGAGAACGCGCAAGGAGTTTTCACACCAAACTTCTTGAAACTATCTTGTAACTGCTCTTTGGAAGCGCCGTTCTTCGCCATGCCTTTGTGCAACTGCTGTATTTGTCGGACACGTTCATCGGTGTGGAGGTCAGTCTCGGTATCGCCACCTGGGTAAGTAAGTGTACAATCCATAATGAATTGGGGCAGATTGGGGGCGGGTTGTTGGCGGTACGGGGGCGGGATAAGGGCGAGACAGGGGCGGGGCCAGGGCGGGACTCGGACAGTGCTTAGTAAGCACCAACGCTCCAGCCGCGCCCTAGAACTCCGAAGAGCCCGGGCCGACCGACAGACCCGCGGCGGGAGATCCTGACCGACCGGACCCCACGGCTGAGCCGGGGGCGGCGCCGGCTCGACCCCCTCCACGACGACCCGACCGACCCTGGAACTCCTCTCCATCCGAGTACATTATATGCGTGCTATGTGTGCGATCTAACTAATTGGAGGTGCTATATGACACGCGCGGTAACCAGTACCCGCCGACCCAGAAATTCACTACTCGTGCCCGGGCACAAGCAGCTCACACCGGCCGAAGCGCGGCAATTTCCGGAGAAGAGGGAACTAGAAAATTAACGCTCCATCCAGGAACATTATGCGCGGCATGCGTGCAAACCAATCAATTGAAAGCGCCTCACGCCACGCGCGGCAACTAGCACCCGCTTTCAGAAATTCACTACTTGTGTGCGAGCACAAGCAGTTACACCGGCCGAAGCGCGGCAATTTCCGGAATAGGGGGGACTAGAGGGCTACACTAGAGGCACGCAAGATCCCAAACCGACCCCGAAATTCAGCAAAAGCTACGCAATTTTAAAAAAATTGCGCAGCGCTTCCGCCGCGAAGGGTCGGGATTGCCGAAAATCTGAAGCGATTTGGTTCTTGGGCACCTGCGGAACGCCGAAACTACGGTTTATGCGTGCGTGCGTATGCGTGCCAATAGAAGGGGCAACGCGCGCACCTTAAAAGATTGTCGTTGGGCTGAAGTCCTCCACGCCAACGCGGTCCCAAGAGTACCTGCAACCCTCAAACACACCCACCGCCGCACAACGCAAGCAAAAGAACAGGCATTCTCGATTTCGTAGAAAGGTCTATGCTAGCTAATCACGCGAGGTAAGGTGGCATTTGATCAGAATTCGCGCAAAAAAAACAGGGAAGCAACGCGGAAAAACGGACTAATTACCATTTTGTGGGAGTCTACACCCTTGTTTTTCTTCTTCTTTACGGTTTCGGACTTGTCTTATATCTACTTATTAAACGACCGCACGAGGTATGGTTTCGGTTGGTCCACTATTCGGAATTCGGTTTCGTAATTCTTCCTAGTATGCTTTTGCTTTCAGTGCATGCTTTCATTACACAATATACAGCAGTTACGGCTTCTTACTTTTATGTTACACTTTTCAGTTCAGTTCTCATCTCCGAAACTGGTTACACTTCGAGTTCTGATACATTCATAAACTCTTTCCATAACTCAACTGTACTGAGTACTCCGTACAACAGGCTAGGCACCTCACATCAACATCATTCTGATCGGTCCTACTGTACTCCGTACTGAGTACTCTTGCGTTTTGTACTTAGCCGTTTTTCTTGCTCTTGTGCTTGCTTCCTAGCACATCGTGACACCTTGCTGACCTAATTCGATAGCTGGTTCAACAATATGAACCGACCTGATTTGATTGAGGGTTGCAAAGCTGCAAACTGATTCGATACTGGGTGCCAGACTCACAAACCAATTCGATTCAGGGTTGAGCATAACTAAATCGATTCGATTGTAATACTTAGTGCCACGCACAATAGTTAACAACAATTACCAATTTCAGGGGTATTCATAAAAGTTCACTGCTCACAGGCACATCAGCTGCGCGCACATACACTTGTTGTTATTTACCTATGAATTCACAGTTACCTTCAGCGAATGCTTCAATCCCCGTGCATGCGCCCAGCACTATTGAACGCACGTTCCGCAGTGGCTACTATCCTCAATCCAGATCCTCCCACAAGAATCTAGCGCAAATGGGCATGGCGACCTTGTATGTCGTATATAGTGGCCCGGCATATGCTTTGGGGCAATATTTACACTCAGAGGAAAAAACGTGACTAATCTGTACCTAATTCGGACTTTTTAGGTACCTGCATATCACAGTTTAAGTATCTATTTGACACCAGTTAGACACAGTTTAAGTATCTATTAGACACAGTTTAAGTATCTATTAGACACAGTTTAAGTATCTATTAGACACAGTTTAGGTATGATTTAGACACAGTTTAGGTATGATTTAGACACAGTTTAAGTATCTATTAGATACAGTTTAGACATCTGTTAATAACCGTTTTAGTACCCGCTAGGTGCTTATTAGGCATTGTTTAGGTTCCTTCTAATCACCGTATGTTTTATTCGCGCGTATATATGCTGATAATAACCGTTGAGAAATGAGTACAGCTAACCGTTGAGAAAATAATATTGCCGTTGAGAAAATAATATTGCCGTACGTGACCCAATTCAGAAACCAATACTACTAACCGTTGAAGTCAATATAATATTTTATCGTTATGCTTGCAAGTAGTATTTGACTCTCACTTTAGTATTTGAGTCAACGTATTAAATAAGTTGGCACGAATTGTTACCGTTGCGTCCATGCAAGAACTACTCGAAATTGTGAAACTATGTGTCTAACAGCACAACATAAACTGCACATGCACAGAGCAAACAATGCACTGGGTGGGTGACTAGGCATTCGAAACAGCACAAAGCATATGAATGCATCTCAGGAAAGTAAACACGTTTATTACAACATAAAATTTGACACTTACATTCTATAGTAGTTTACGTTCTCGGATTCTACAAAGCTATTCTACTCGAGTAGATCTACAGATCTTCTAGAGTGCGTAGCTCCCTAGCCGGAAAAAACATCGGCCACCACTGTTAACCACTGTACACAGCGACACAAACGGCACAGAACGACATGTTTTTGCGATAGACGCCACAGTACAGTTCACGAGTGTCTATGCCATACTCGACTGTCACAAGGGATGATCGGTCATTGACTCGTGGCGCGTCATGTCATGGAAGGTAATCTGGCTACTATCCTTAATCCAGATCCTCCCACAAGGATCTAGCGCAAATGGGCATGGCGACCTTGTATATCGGTTATAGTGGCCCGGCATATGCTTTGGGGCAATATTTATGACCCGTTTGAATTATCTATCACATTGTTTTGCTTGAAATGTCGATGGTTTAACCTTTAATCTTATTGTGGTTTGGGTGGGTGCTTTCACAGAATTTTAATCAAAATGCTAGATCCTACCACAAGGATCTAGGGTACCGACAACTCTAGGCCTTGCTGCACGAGCTCGGGTTGGTGCGTATGTTGTTAACCCTCGAGGGTATGACCAAAACTAATTTTGTAAGCCCTTGAATATCATACTAGCCGGATTAATCGCCGCATATGCGCATGCCATGGTGTAGTACCGTCAAAATTCAATATTTCCATCATAATTAGGGTCTGAAAATCGCATTCTAGAACCTCTAGCGGTAGTTCTAACCGTTCAAAAAATCCCCAAAAAATCCCAAGGAGACTTTGAAGTCATATTAAAGTACTGAAGTGCTCACCAAGGCAAAGATCTAGCCTCAAAGCTTAAAGTGGACCAAGATTTACGCCCAAAATGCGAAATTACTCCCATACTTAAGGAATGTGTATATCTTACCCATGTGACCGCGTTCGCGTGATGTGTCCAATATACACTATCCAAGTCGTATTTTGACCCAAACACGATTAATATACATGCATACCTTGAGATATACCATGTCTATGGTGGCAAAGGATCGATATACGATTGGTAAAAAATTGTGGAAGATGCACCCCGGTTTTGAAGCTTTAAAAAACGTAGCAATTCAAAATTTGGTTGGGGCATGCTATAAATGCATTAGCTAGGAGTATATGTGATGGATTCTCGTCAAACCACGCACCATACTACTTAATATAGGTCCCATGCGGAAAGTATTTCTTGGTGTTGACTTGTAGAAAGCTCGTGGGACACCTAAATAAATTATTGAAAAAGTGATCCTTGTGGGAGGATCTACAGCGTTCTAGGTCCTCCCACAACAAGGATCTCGGGATAGTAGTCAAATCGAACTATCGAAAAGATTTTTCGCGAATTAATTACTGCACCGGCGAACCTTGTATCATCGAACGGCAATAAGCCGAGTTTGTGCGCCACGTCAGAAAAAATGCTGGGTGCTCTCTTGGTGCTATCGAGGTCCGACCTCAGGTCGGACTGGTCGGACCTTGGTCAGTGTTCGGTGTACTGAGGGCCCGTTCGAGCGTCGACGTGCAGCCGGGGTCGGCCTGATCCCTGTCGTCATCGACATCGGATCACTATCCGATCCCTATTCCCGGTCGAACGGATGGATCAATAAGCCGACGCACCGTAGTCATGATGTGTACGCGCCAGAGTGTTAACGAGAGGTTTACATGCCCCCAAAACAGAAGCGTGCCCTACACACAAATAATTTCATATCTACATTAAAACATCGCCTACAGAAAACGGTCAGTGACAGAACAAAATAGTGAGCCATTGTTGCCGTAGAAATGTAGAATGGAAAAGCAATGAGCGTTAACAAAAGCAGCCACACGAATAAACATAAAAGCAAACGTCAGTAGGATACGTAAATGAATAACGCGAAATTAAACAACTCAGACTGCAAGAACAAACCACAGTATAAGGAAGGCTTGATATGGGAAAATGTAAAAGACTACCAACACCCGCCTTAAGTGGACTCTGTTGTGAACTTGTTCTGAACTAAATACCACAACTTGTTCTGAACTAAATATTGAACATCATTGTCAATTGCTCTGTTCAACCTATCAGATTCCCGAAGGGAAGTCATCGTATCGATCGATTTATTCGGCTATTGGTTAAAATTCGATTTCCGCTAACGCGAACGGATCTTGATGTGCCGGTGGCACATTTTTTAATTCTTTAGAGCAGATCGCTACTCGACGCGATGCTACAGCGACACCGCAACGCGACACCGCAACGCGACACCGCAACGCGACACCGCAACGCGAACGACGTTAATATTTATATTCATGCAACCTGAATCTGCAATCTCGATGTTGTCTCAAATGTAGGTGACTGCTGACTCTAATTTTCGATCCCAGTTTTTTTCTTCTAGCTAGGCTTGTCTCTGTCAACAACCACCTGTATCTATGATGGATGACGCCATTATTAGATGGCTCACGTCATCGCCATTTACTGCGGATACGGCGAAGAAACCGGTATCGGATTTTGGGTTTTACTTATCCTATCACAACAAACGATGTATCATTGTGTTCGTCTATGAAAGACCTATATGTATGCCAAGTTGCAGCCGGAAAGACCATGTGACTCGAAAGTTATTCACGGTCAAGAAACCCTATTATTTACGGTTAGTATATAGCCACAAGAAGTGGGTATCGGATTTTGGGTTTTACTTATCCTATCAAAACAAACAATATATCACTGTGTTCGTCTATGAAAGACCTATATGTATGCCAAGTTGCAGCCGGAAAGACCATGTGGATCGAAAGTTATTCACGGTCAAGAAACCCTATTATTTACGGTTAGTATAAGTATAGCCACAAGAAGTGGGTATCGGATGTTGGGTTTTACTTATCCTATCACAACAAACAATATATCGTTGTGTTCGTCTACGAAAGACCTATATGTATGCCAAGTTGCAGCCGGAAAGACCATGTGACTCGAAAGTTATTCACGGTCAAGAAACCCTATTATTTACGGTTAGTATATAGCCACAAGAAATGGGTATCGGATTTTGGGTTTTACTTATCCTATCACAACAAACAATGTATCGTTGTGTTCGTCTATGAAAGACCTATTGGTGGTTTTTTTTTTCAACGAAAACGGCCAAGTGTTTCAAAAGTTATTCACGGTTAAGAAACCCTATTATTTACGCCGGGCTGTTACCCATGTTTCTGGAGGCAAACTTAACAAGTTATTCAGCAAAATACTGTGTTAACGGGACAATACTCAACTGGCTATTGTATTCAACACGTCGATATATTACGCAGGCCGTGATCATTCACTTATGCAGCAGGATGTTTCATTCGACAGGCTCTAGTATTGATGATGCGTTCACTTATTGTGTTATTCAAAAGGATGTATATCTTCAGCGGGCTGCCATATTCAGCCGGCTGTTACCCATGTTTCTGGAGGTAAACTTAACAAGTTATGCAGGTGTCAAATACTGCACCCTGCATACTATACCGATAGCCAGATAACACAAGCTCTAGCCTACTACGCTAGCAAATTGTTGCTTGGTCAAGTGATTGTAGTGCTCCCGCATAAACTCCATGAACTCACGGTTCATGCGGAGCACAACTAGCATCTCCAGCTCCTCGTCACCAAGCAGGGTGTTGCCCTCGGTCAGCACCAGGTTTGCTGCCGATAAAAGTTCACAAAAGCTCTCAGCATTCAAACAACCTAGCTGGCCCACGCTGTTTGCCGCCATGCTAGGCAGGTGCCCATATTGCGGCATACCTTCCAGGCACTTGTAGATGTTGCCTAGGTTCAGGTGCAACAGGTCATAGGTCAGGTCCACCGGTGTTCCCACCTTTACCTCGGGGAACTCCGATCGCCAATCTACAACCAGCTTCCTCCACGCCCGCCAAGCATTGTTGGCTTCCTCCACCCGCGCAAGGCGCACCTTCTCCCGAGCAGCCTCAACATCTTCCTCGGGCTCAGCGGTGGGAGCCGCCTCTCCTCCCTCATCGTCACTGTCACTGTGCTGGGTCGCACCGTATGCTGCACCAGAAACGTGCTTGTGGTGCTTCTCCTTCGCAGCAGGTGCAATCGTGGGGGCGGGCAGGTGTGGCCGTTTGTGCTACCTTAGCCGCTTCAGCTTCAGCCAGCTTGCGGGCCTCATACTGTGCACACACACCTGCATACACCACGCACTCCTCCTTCAAGTACTGCACCGCCATCTTACTCTGCTCCTTTGGCACGTGCCCGGCACCAACCGTACGCACGTCCAGCAACATACACACCGACTCCCGCCGGTTCAATAAGATTGGTGCACCCGCCAGGATCTCGGTGGTGTTCCCGCACCAGCCAGCGGCGCTCCCCTTCCAGAAGCGCACGTGCGCGGCACGTCTTCCCATGCTCGGTCAGCTCTGCGTCTGTCTTCTCCACACGAGGGATGATGGGAGAATCGGCCACCTTAGGTAAGTCGATCACGTCGGTGCTCGCACGCAAGCCATTCATCGTAAGCCCCTTTATCAAGGCGCCATATGAACCGGTCATTGCGTTCTCCAGTTGGACGTTGGCGGTCGTGCGCTTCGTGATTGACAACACTCCCCCGAACTCGGCCAGGGTATTCCACTGCGCCTCGCTCATACTCCACGCGGAAGGCTGCTCGCTTGCCCAGTAGGACTTCAGGGCACGATTGAGCCTAAGCTCAGAATGCAGCAACGAGTGCTGCGCTGCCACACGTGTCGTATTCAGGTCCACCTGAATCTTGATGGGAGGCACCTTACCAATGGTTGCGCCAATTATAGCCATTAGGCTATCGTGGCGGGTGCCATAGCTGAAGTGCACCCCCATATCGTGGGCGCTCTTCATAAGCGCCACGCCCTCAGGAAAAGGATTGATCGGAACCTTTTTTCGAGATCGTGTGAGGGCTCCAGTCGCTGCACGCCCCAGCTTGCCTCCATCGTGCATGTCACAGACCTCTTCCTCAACTTCTGCACACACCTCAGCTGCCACGCCTTTTGCAGCCCTGTCCTGCCTCATAGCGCTGACCAAGTCTTCGAAGGCGAAGAGGGTACGCACTGCCACGGTCTTCTCCAACAATTGAGCCACCTGGAAGTCCCTATTGTTCATAGAATGTGGAAACCCCACACACACAACGTGATTACACCTCCACTCTGGATCAATGAACTGCAGACCTATGGCCTGGTACTTGCGCTTGTTCACCAGCGTGCCACCATCGTGCAGAGCTTGTGCGAACCGGTTGCCCTTGGCGAGATCGTGCTTGCACTGGATCATAAAACGAAGGAAGAACAGGAAAACGTCGAACTCCGCACGCACGTACAAAAGGAGGTCCTTCACCTTCAATATCGGAGTGTCCATGCCCTCACCTCCTTGCTCACGAAGCATATTCTTGAAGTACTTGCTCTCGAACTCGCGTTTGGAGACCTGCATCGGGCTGTAGGTGTACCAGAAGGCTTGGGAAGACAAGCGCCGTTGTTCCCTAGATATGCAAAAGCCCTCAAAAGCTTTGCCTGCAGAAAGGGGCTTCTTTTCCGAAGATGGTGTTCCTAAGGAACCAGAAGACTCTTGGTTGCTTGCGGACTGGGACATTCCGTACGCGAACATGGTGTGCACCTTGGCCTCGTGAGCTGTCGCCAAGCGCTTGGCATCTCGAGCGTAAATCTTCGACTCAACGTGTGTCTTCACGTGGTTCATGGCCTTGGTCGTGATCCAAAAGCCCTTGGGATTTCCCTTGGAGGGTGGCGTGCGTGTCAGACGCAAAACAAAGTTGCAAACGCCCTCCGGAATTGGGTGAATGCAAATATGCGTGGCGTCACACCCAAATCGCATGTTCCCCTCGAAGCCGCTTAATGTATTGCCAAACAGATGATGTGGACTTGCGCTTGCCAGGAGTGTTGGTGCCAAGGTACTCGTCACCTATCGGCTCATGGCTCACTTCCGGATCTTCGCCTTCCGACCCGCCTTGTGCCTCCTCGTCGTCTTGCGATGCATCACTTGGCACAATCTCAATTTGTGGAGCGGATGCGACAACTATGGCGGTAGAATTCGCGACTTCAACGTTGGATATACGTTGGACTAAACCCTGGAAAAGGTACCACATACATCAAAACACAACCATCGAAACTTTTTCCACTTGCTGACCTAAGACAGGAAATGAATGAGGAATTATACTTACACGCTCTCCCGGAAGCTAGCATGTACCGACCATCAAGTTCAAAAAAGAATACCATTGCTGTGACCGCTAAACCCGAAGTGGACCATGTCACGGGGACAATTAAATAAATATTCCGAACTCCAATATGTCCAAAAGAAAGAGTTTTGGAAACTTCTGGCGTGGCACCGCCTTTCCAACAAAGCAGTCCCATGCTCACTTGCGGAGTACTCGAATAGGGCACACGATATTCATGAAGCACTCAATGCATGTAAGTTTGAATCGGGGGATCCTAAAAACTGCTACGCAATCAGAAGAAGCCTCTTAGATATTTTGGTGGATGACAGGAACCTTGACAAAAACGGCTGTGAACTTTTCTCAAACCCACTAAATGCCCACCCTAGAATTCACTCGAGAAGATGCATACCCACCACAAGAATGAAAAAAGCCCTCAGGTCCTTCTGCCATCATGGCAAAATTGGCTTTGATGGTCTCGCTTGGGATGCCTACGTGGATCCGATAACAGGCATCGGCAGAATCGTTTATGGAAATCCCCCCTTTGATGGGAGAGAAAAGGGCAAATCTTCGGCGGTTATGACTACCTTGGAAATGGGATATAAAGCGGCCAACACCGTCCCCGGATTTTCAGGAACATGGATTCTTCCGCTGTCTCCCAAAAACCAAAAAAGATGGTTCGATAAAGGTTTTAAACTTGTTTTTAGATTCCCGCATAACACTATTCCATTTATCCCACATGGCTATTGGACGGGTGATGACCCCTACGTTCTTCCAGGTGGTGGATGCTATAAGGATGAGTTTTCTGATGTTGTTATCATAGCTATAGATAGTGCACCCAGTGATACTCAACCAGCCTTTGACTGGAGGCCTACACAGAAAAAGATTGCCAGATGGTTCCTTAACGTCCTTCCTAAGTCCAAAGTCACGAAGAAGAGGCTAGAATACACAGGAGTCAGCCCTGATATTTGGAATGAAGTTCTGAACGAAAGCGACAAAGTACTTCCCTCTTCGCTTTGCCCATGGCCCACTCAAGACCCTCCTTATCATCAGAGTGATATTGAGCCTTATTATGGTGGTCACCACGACACGACAATCACAAACGCAAATTCCAAGCCCTTCATAAGTACCGTGAAATGGCCCAAAGTTCTTACACTCATGGGATACCTCCCTCCTCTTTTTGGTACTGTCCTCGACACGATAGGTGTTCCCCGTGGCAAGATTAAACCTCTCCTTAAACACTTTCAAGAATTTGTAGGCAACACACCAAAAATAGGCGAGACGTGTTTCTGTTAAACACCACCACCACCTTAAACACTGACCCGCATACACTTGACATCTCGAACAGTGAAGCCATGACAGAAACAGAAGTTGTGCAACAGTCAAACGACTTTCTTCAAACCCTCCTGCAATAATTCTCAAAATTTTTGCAATATAAGATGGTTCCGTGTCCCCTAGGGGAGGGGCCGTCTCCCCCTCCCCTCCCCGCCACCCCCTCTCCCCGCCCACCCGGACCCCCTTCCGTCAACGTCTCCAAAACCCCCCTTAATTCTTCGACTTCCCTCCCCACCGCTCAGATTCAGCCACCCCTCCACTCACCCGGCCATGGCTGCTTCTCCATCTTCTAGAGTTTTTATTGCCTAGCACTTAGCTTTTTCTCTAGATGTCACCCTGCTGAAAAGTGGGCTGAGCCCCTTTGTGGGCGCGCTATAGCAGAGGGAGTAGCCCCTGGTGTTTTCACTAGCCTGCTTTGCAGGGTTACCGCACTCTCAGGACTTTGTCCCCTTTGCTAGCGTAAATGTTTTCGTTATTATTATTATTGATATATCGCCAGTGGACATTTCTGAGTGTGTTTGTGGGTCTCTTAGCAGCCGCCCGGAATGTCAACAGCAAGATCGATGAAAACCCTAAGTACAGTGTACGCTTATTAAGCGCGTACCGTTTATTAGTTCGTTTATTTATTGCTGGACTTCGGGTTTAGGCTTAGTTATTATGGGCTCTGACTAGCCCCTAGCCTGACCCTGCTTCCGTATCGTGTCCGTGACATCCTAGCACTGTACAGTACAGTAGTACAGTCTTGCTTGACTGTCTGGATTTCCGAGAGCATAAAGCCTCGGCCAGACACTGTTTATGTGATTATCAGTTTGATGCTCAGCGAGCTTAGCCGGACAGCGTATCTGTCTTCCTCGCAGGTTATGGCCCGCACCGGCTTTCCGGTGATTCTGATGATGGCACAGCGCCTTGCTGTTGCCATGTTCGGCTAAGTAGGACGTAGGAGGGGTTGAGCGCCCACTTGGGCGGTGGTGTATTGTTCTCGCGGTATGGCCTTTTAGCATGGCAGTGATGGCGGCACACGTTGTGCTCGCCTTCGCTGCGCAGGAGATCGGCAGTTGACGGATTGTTTTTTTTACGGCAGTATCGTCGCAGCGAGGGTTTATTTACATCGTGCGCCACTGGCCCTGGCGAGGTCGCTCCACACGTTGTGCATTTTGGCCGCTCTCATTTTTTTCCGCTCACGACCTGTGCATTTCGATCTGTTGTGCTGAGGCTTCTACGGATTATCTGGCCGCCGTGACAATCTTATACCACCACCCTTAATTAGCTCGACCTTTCCGCTGTCTCTCTATCATGGTTACTGTCAGATATATAGTCGGGTGTATATATCGGATAACGGAGAATAAACCCTGAGTTAAGGGTTTCGATATCAGAACGGTAAAAGTCTCAGATTGATAAAAGAGGTACACATAAATACTAACGGGTGTTTCCCGTCTACTGGTGACGGTCACCCAGCCTACTATAGGAAGTGACAGGTGACAGTCTTTACTGTCGGTGTGTCACATCCAGCACACCACCTAGGGTGGTGACCGGAGTTAGTAGTGAACGAAGCAAACAAACTCTCTACTCAACTTCAGGAGGAAACTGTAGCACAACTGGGGGCCTGTACTCTTGGTCAGGGCGGTCCCAGGTCACAGCAAGATTGTCAGATACTGCTGTTACTTTGCTAAAACCCTAAACACAACTCAAATTCAGAGAGCCCTTCTGCACATCTAGGAGGCTACACTATAGCTAACTCCCAGGCAGGCACGGCGTGACTAATTCTAGCCACTAGTGGTCTTCGGAGCTGTCTGCCCGGCTCGGAGCAGCGTGACTGTGAAGCAGTTGCCGGCCCCCGGGGCCGGTGATGAATCATTCGTAGAAGAAATTGACGAGTTCTCGATCACGGGAGGCTGCACCGCACCGGGATGCTGCCAAGTGCTGCCCGACGGTGGAGCCTCGTCGTCTGAAGATGAAGCCGGCGACAGCGGAGGGCCGTCCACAAACAACTCGGCAGGCGGTGGCGGCCCGGGATGCCACGGCATCGGAGCCATGTAGAGGCCCTGCCGCCTCTGCTCCCGCCGTTGGCGACGAGGTGGGATAGCACACGGCACGCCATGAACCATGTCAGTCGGCGAAGCCTCCGTAGCCGGGACCGCCGAGGTAGTCCACGTAGCACCACCGACCGGTGAAGCCGTGCATGTGCGCGCATCGGCACCACCGACACCGGTAACGGCGTGCGGCGCGGCGGCGGCACAAATAACAAAGAGCGCGCACACCAAGGAGGAAGTGAGGAGAGATCTCGCGAACCTCGGAATGCCGTTCCCGCAGCCGTACCGTGGTCGCGGCAGTGTCACCGAGTCACCCTCGTCGTCATCGTCGCTCGTGGCGCAAGTTGCGGGCTCGTAGTCGATCACGCGTTCCGGCTCCCCAACCGCGGAGAGCAAATTCATGCTTGGGGCCGGCTCGTCGGGCACCAATGCAACCCCCGTGCCCTCAATGAAGTCGGCAAACGTGCGTGTGACGGGAGGGCAGAAGGGGTTTGGCGGACCGGTCCAATCGTCTTCGGACTCAACCGACGCGGGCGGGGAGTGTGCGGGTGGCTCCGACACCACCGGCATGTCGGCAGTGAAGGTGTTGACGTTGAATGTGGAAGCTCCAGCCGCGTGCGCCATCTCAGAGAACTCGGCGACGGCGGACACGAGGACCTCACCGCCCTCCTCGCAGAACGAGCACGCGGAGAGATCGGTGAAGACCTCCGGCTTCCCGCCCGCAAGCATGCAGAGGGCGTCGAACTCCACGGGGTCGCTGTTGTCGATGGCGTGTTGGAACTTCGCGGCCAACACGGAGTTCTCGGCCTCTTCGGCGAAGGCGAAGGCCGAGAGTCCGGTCCTGCCCCCGTTCGGGCAGTCCCGGTGCCAGTGCCTCGCCTTCCCCTTAGCACATACCTGATTTTGGCAGTACGGGATTGTCGCACCGCTTTCGCGGTGGAAGGCCACCTTCCGCGAGACGGACTGAGACCAATTCCCCCCTTTTGGGAGGGGCGAGGCTGCGAAACGGGTCTTGACCCGGCGGCCCGGTTTGTCCGCGCGAGGGGTAAATCCCCGCGGAGACGGTTCGGACTCGGCGGTGACGAGGAAGGTGGCCAATTGCCTCTTCAAGTCGAGCACCATTGTCCGCAAGTCCGCGATCTCACTCGCCGCACCCGACCCATCAACGTCCTTCTCCATGAAATGCGTGCCGTGGGAGTACCGGTGTGCCGATGCGGTGGCGGTGCCCGCCCGCACGTGCTCGCCGTAGCACTCCCGCACCCACTGCTGAATGGTAAGTAGGTCGTGGGCGGCTCGTTGGTCGTGAAGGAGCAAACGGGACACCACCGGCTGGTAGAAGGTGGCGTCGAGGGCTTTGATGAAAAGGGACTTCACGTCCTCGTCCTGGAGCGTCGACCTGGTCCTAGCAGCTTTGAGCGCGGCGTTGAAGTCCTCAATGGGTCCATGAGGGTCCACGCCCGCAACGATGCGGACGGCAAACATGTCCGCTTGCCCCTGGAAGGGGTCCCCGACCGGGATCATCCGACGGGCGAACTCGAGTAGGACACGCTTACCGTCTGCTGGGAAGCTGGCGCTGGACGAGTCCAACCAGTCCGCTGCGGGCGACGAGGGGTCGATCAGCAGCTCGATCGTGGAGAACAATAAATTGTTGGCCTCCACGCGGACGGCCAAAGTAGCGTCGTCCAGCGTGAAGAGTGGGAGGAAACCGGTGTCCTCAGTGACGAATGCTGCCTGCAGGGCAGAGACCATCCTCGTGAAGATGGCCGCCGCGTGGGGCTCCGCACCGGAAAATCTCCCCTCTTTGCCGTCGAACAACTTGCGCTGGACGTGCTTCGCCACCTTCATGTCGAAGTGCTCCCGCTGTAAGGTGCGTACCGACGCCAAAAATGTAGCACCCGCCGAATTAGCGGCCGGCTGTGCCGCTGTCGGGGTCGCGGGTGTGTTGGCATGCCTGGCAGCAACGGAGTCAAAGATTGTGCTTAATGTGCGGCGGCGATGCGCCATGCTAGCCGTTGATCTAGTAGAAGCAACCATGATGAAGAAGACTACAGGGGTGGAGTGAGGCAAGAAGACGTGGAAAAAAAAAATGCGGTAGTCTTGGGCGGCCAATAAATGTGGTGGGTCGTCGATACGGCTGCCGTGAGAGAGCAGAAATTTTGAGAAGTCGTGTGGTAGATGGCGGCCGATACGAAACGGTGTGGTGACCAACCAGGATGCGTAAACCAATCCAACGTTAAATCCCGTAGAAAAGATGCCCTCAAAGGCCTACAGCCAGCCGTAAATCAACCCACAAAACTTAGGCCATACCCGCGACTGCCGGCACTCCCACGCGCGGAGCGCCTCACTCCATCCCAAGCGTCCGGCTTTAGCCAATCATCCTCGCGGTGTCGCAGTGGCTAAATAAAACGTAAGTGGGGCCAAACCTGTCAGATATATAGTCGGGTGTATATATCGGATAACGGAGAATAAACCCGGAGTTAAGGGTTTCGATATCAGAACGGTAAAAGTCTCAGATTGATAAAAGAGGTACACATAAATACTAATGGCTACTGCCCCGTGGTTCGGTACTATCTCAAGTACCGAAGCTTATCATCATGTAGGCCATGCTATCAGGTTATATGGTCTAAATGGCATCGTAGAAAAATCATTTAGGACCCATTTGATGTATTGTTTATGGTGGTTTCAACGACAACCGCCACTTTGCATGTGTAAACATGCCATGCTTTCGAGGGGTGCAATGCCTGAAAATTAATTGTTTTGCTCGGTACTATTGCCTATTCTCCCGGGGTTAAGGTGGGTTAACCCACCGTAAGAGCAATTTTGAATGGCCTATAACTCATGCACAAATCGAGTTGAGGCATCGAACCTATGCTTCGGGATAACTATTATGAGTCCTTTCGACCGTAGATACCCTAATATAATGCACTCCGACTGATTTATTTCGTGAAAATGATATGCCAAGTCGATAGGGTCGACTGGTGGGTTGAGGCAATTGCTTACGGCGGGTTACCAAAAACCGAACGTATTGGTAGATTCACCTAGGCTATATGCCTCATCTCTGATGGCATGTTAAGACTTTTTAAGGTTTGATAATGTGTTGAGGCATCACGATTTATCACATGCATGCCCAAAGTCAAGATAGTCAACCCCCCGCGCGCTAATCCATATTTGGGTATACAGCAAAATATCATGTAAATTTTAGAAGAAATACTCACATTACTCGGGGTAAGCGCATATTAACGGTAATTCCTGCGAGGCCTAGGGCGAACAAGTGGTGCTGCTGGGTCGGCCGAGTCAGAGCCATTGCCACTGCGAACAACAAGAGCTAAGGTTGTCTCGGTTGGTGCCTCCTCTTCGTCGCGTTCGTTCTCCGGTGGGTCACCGACCAGATATTCCTCCACGAACTTCAAAGCCTTGTCGTGCACGTCACCATCGTATTTGAATTTGACAGTGAAGAGCTTGCTCGCTGCCTTCCCTGGGTCATAGCCTACTACCTCCGCGTCCGTCGAGAGGGTATTCAAAGAGGTCACTACAGTTATCGGCGAACTCTTGAAGGGCCCAACGAATCCCGACCACAGACAGGCACCTGACGGGACGGTAAGCAAACGACCAACATATTTTTTCTGGATTTCTGGTTTGGGTTGACGGCGGCATGAGTTTTGTGAGTTTCCAAAGCCCTGCTTGGGTTGTTGGTGATTTTGCCAGCTCCGTATGGGCGTCTAGTTGTTATTTTTCACGGGGTTAACCACCTGTTATCGCGCGGAGTACGCGGGAAATGTGGAATGCTTAGGGTTGGGTAACCCACCGTAAACCCCTCTTACGGTGGGTTAACCCACCCCCGGGAGAATAGGCACTATCTCAAGTACCGAACACGCGGAGGCCCATTAGGCTTAGTAGGCGGTCATCCCAAGTCTTATACATCGGCATGTTTCTTCATTGGGACCTAATCTAAATGTTTGTTGCACATTATGCCACTAGAAGGTCAGCATGGCCTCCGCACCTACGCGTGTTAGCTCCACCCATGGGGAAATTCGAATTTCCCCCAAATTTCACGCTTGACTTTTTGGTAAACGGCCGTATGCCATCGTGCACAATGATCTGAAATCTCAATATATAGTGCACTTCAAGGTCTCCAAAAATCGATATGTATGTATGCTTGAATATTCTATATGTGGGCAGCCTATATTCGTATCCTCTTGACCTCGCCGTACGATTCTCGCATCCCCACCGTGGCTTCCTTTAAAAACAAAATACACCCTCCAAGTGCAAACTCGAACCCAAACTCAAACGCTTGTAACTCCCTCAATTTTGAGAGTTGTCTGAGCTATAATCAAGTAATATATCATGATCATATGTCACACATGACATTTGAAAGATCACAGGGCATCTACATGACTCTCGTATGCTTTTTTGGCACGGCATAGCGTTTTCCCGACATAATCAGGGTGCCCCCGACAAAAAAAAATGAAAAAATTGAAAATCAGATTGGCGCTCACAAATAACGGTAAAAACCCATCATAGGACTCCATTTAGTTCATATGTAACACTCGGCATGCGGAACATGTCCACATAATGCGAATGTTCGCTATGCGTACGTACCGCAGTACACAGTCAACCAGTCCCTGGCACCCTCCGAACCTCACAGATACACCTAGGACATCGCTCCTGATGCGTGCAATGCTCGTCGTAGTCTATAATATTATTACGAAACACATCAAAGCGATACACGACGCTAGGTCACCCATAGGGACGATCGCTCGCATACTAGTTGTGTACGCGTACTAATGATGTGTCTGCTAGGCTCCGGCACCCTCCGAACCTCGAACATGCACCTAGGACATCGCTTCCCATGCGTTTGATGTTTGTCGTAGTCTATAATATCACTATGAAACGCATCAGAACGATACACGACGCTTGGTCACCCATATGGGCGATCGCTCGCATACTAGTTATGTATGCGTACTAATGCTTTGTCTGCTAGGCTCTGGCGCCCCCCGAACCTCAAACATGCACCTAGGACATCGCTTCCCATGCGTTTGATGGTTGTCGTAGTCTATAATATCATTATGAAACACATCAAAGCGATATACGACGCTTGGTCACCCATACGGACGATCGCTCGCATACTAGTTGTGTATGCGTACTAATGCTCTGTTTGCTAGGCTCTGGTACCCTCCGGACCTCAAACATGAATCTAGGGCATCACTTCCGATGCGTTTGATGTTTGTCGTAGTCTATAATATCATTGTGAAACACGTCAAAGCGATATATGATGTCAGGTCACCCGTAGGGACGCTCGCTCGCATACTAGTTGTGTACGCATAGTGTTGATGTTGCTCTGTCTGCTAGGCTCTGACACCCTCCGAACCTCAAACATGCACCTAGGACATCGCTTCCGATACGTTTGATGTTTGTCGTAGTCTATAATAGCATTACGAAACACGCTAGAGCGATATACGACGCTAGGTCACCCATAGGGACGATCGCTCGCATACTAGTTATGTACACGTACTAATGTTATGTGCGCCATGCCCTAACGCCTCTCTCGTTTTAAAATGTGTACCTCGGGCATTGTTCGTGGTGCGTTGGATGCGTTTCATAGTCCAGGATGTGGTGTGTAACGAAAAGCATGCGATATATGATTGGAGGGCATCCGTAAGGATGATCGATGGTGTACTATGTGTGTGCCCGCCGATTAGCTAGATAGCTAGGTAGGTCGTTACATACATGTAGGGCGGTGGATCATTCGCACGTATATACAACGAATGTCATTATGCCAACCGGCCCATGGCCGCATGTGCCATTGCCTATGCCATATATCTTCAATCTGATTCATTGCCGAGCTGGTTTGGTTCCCAAATCCGCTTCAAAAAAATCGAAAGGAGCGCCATCTTTTTGAACGGCAAGTGAGAACCACCATGTATCAAAAAGTACTACCCATGTGGCAATCTGCATCCATTGGGAACGCTACACGTGATATATTGACCAATGGCGCATACGGCAACTCAGTTTGGGTCCCTGAGGCAACAATATATAAAGGGTAGCATCCACATATCAAAGGAGGGCATCGGAAAAAAATCCGGCGTTTCGGTACTTGAGATAGTACCGAAACGCGTTTCGGTACTATCTCAAGTACTGTGGGGCAGTAGCCACTAACGGGTGTTTCCCGTCTACTGGTGACGGTCACCCAGCCTACTATAGGAAGTGACAGGTGACAGTCTTTACTGTCGGTGTGTCACATCCAGCAGTTACCACAGCAAATAGAATGACGCGGTCACGCGTCCGTAGATTAGAGACGATTTTTGATGATGTGGGTGCGCAGCACACTGCGACACCACACACCCCGCAGCTGCCAGTTCCGACCACCGCAGCTGCGAGGGAGACTCTCGACAAATGTCAACAGCTTGCTCGCGACAATTTTGACAGAAAGGTTGCGAAGATCGTTGCCACTAAGATTCTCGGAGACAAGTCTGAGCGCTTCGCTGGGACCGAGGCAGATGCGGTTGACGTTTTTTCACAATTAATGCATGAGCTGCGCACACAGTTTTTGCTCCAGTCGCAGGCACTTGCTCCCCTCTTTGACCTGACTGACATGACTGTTGCGGCTAGGCATGAGGGCAACGAGCTGCTGCTCTCGGCTCTGACGTTTCTGGCTCGCCCTGGCTCGCCTGCTCGTGACTGGCTTGAGGCCTCTGGGTCTGACGTTCCTGGAGATGGCAAGCGTGCTGCCCTTGAGGTGGTACGCATGCTTCAGGAACGCTCAGAGCCCTTTGACTCTTTTGAGTCGCTGTTGGCGGTTCGCATCCCCAGCAGCGGAGATCCTGACCGTGAAATCCGTGAGTTCAATGGCCTGTTGCGGGACGTTCAGCGTTCCCACAACTTGCCAGAGGACGCGGTGAAGCGGCAGTTTCTCAAGGCTCTCGGCAATGCGGCTCTGTACCGTGACTTAGCTAATTCCTTGGCTCGAGCTGACCAGCGGCAGGGCGTGTCTCTTCTGACTATTCAGGCTCGTGTGCGGGAGCAGTTCCGCCACGGCCTGAAAGTCTCTGGCACCCCTATTTCGGCTCTGTCATTCGGCGATGGCGCGTCTGACCTAGCTGCGGCGTTGTCCAGTCTGCAGAAGCAGCTGGAGCGCATGCAGCAGGACATTCGTGACCTAAAGCGGCAGAAGCGGGAAGGGGCACCGCCTGCGGGCAAGCACCTTCCCCGCTCTGCTGCTAAGCATCATCGTGCTGGTGTTAAGCCACTTGGCACCGCTCCTCCTGTCTCGTTTGACAAGAAGAGCGGTGCCTTCGTGCCTCACTGCAGAAATGCGGAGTGTGCACAAAGTGGTTTGAAGCACTGGCATGCTGAATGCCCCAACGGCGGTCCTCAGTCTGTCCACTACTGTGGTGCAGTTGAGGACTATGAGACTGACTGTCTGGCTGTTCGTTTCCAGCGTTTCTATGACGCTTGGGATGAACATGCCTTCGAGTCGCTCTGCATGATGGAGGGTCGCCCAGAGGTGTGCGAGCTGTCAGCATGTTCTTTTGTGACGGCTGAGCCCACATCTCTGCGGCACTTTCAGGATGCGGCGGCTTCCGCTCGGGATGCGGCGGCTGACGATGACGGCATGGCTCAGTTTGGTCTGGCCACATTCTACTAGAATGTCCTAGTGACACAGTGAAAACGCTGAACGCCGTAGGGTTTGAGCGAGGCAATCGGGTATATCAAAAGATAGAAATGAATACACGACTCTCAGGCTATCTAAGCTCTGAGGCCGTCACTAGGCAATCATATCGTGTGTCACAGTTTAAGCTACCGAAGTCGAACTACTGAGTACAGGTAGGAAGTCACTGTACTGTCACTGTCATACGTCATACGTCATACGTGATACTGAACTACTGAATCTCAGCACACCACCTCGGCTGAGGTGGCACAAGAATGTGAAACAGGTAGCTAATGCAAACTAAGAGGTCCCCGTCCACGGATCAGAACAACATCAACCAAAGGGCCGACCTGCCGCCATCCCCGCTTCCGGCTAACCCTCTAAACCGAATGCTAAAGTACTAGTATATGCATGCCAACTAGGTGGACTGCCACAAGGATATGAAAATAGCAACTGGTCTCCGCCAGACCTCGCTCCCCGATAGATACTCTCATCTGATGCTGCTCAGCTCGACGGTCAACCAGTACTCGAGGTCATAGAAGATGTCAAAGAGGTACAGGATGTAGTCCAAGGCCAGAATCCAGTCAGATGTGCTTAAGGTCAGAGTAGAGCTGTCGGTGTCTAAGGTCTCATAGTGCAGGTCATAGGTACCAGTCTGTCCACGAACACAAAGTCCAGTCCAGA
>LGRX02026708.1:0-173838 GCA_001247695.2 Cymbomonas tetramitiformis | reverse complement strand
GATGCCCACGAAACTCGGTAACACGGCCGGGATTGGCGAAGTAAAAATATCCTCCAAAGGAAAATGTCTGAGCCCAACTACTCCGTAAGTTATAAGCGTCCAAAAACGGCCAAGTCGCCCGCAAGATTACAAAATCCGCTCAATATACACAAACAAGCGGCAAGCGTGGCGAATTAAGGTAAAATGTCACGGGTAAAGACGCATAGAGTTGCGAGGAAAAATGCGGAGCGGCGGGGGTGGGCGGAAAGTAGGAGTGGGAGGTCGAGGTCCTTGCGCTTGTCGATGTCCGAGGTCATGGTCCGTTTAACGTGTCGCGATCCACTTGGTACCAAACTCTGCGCAATGCTGCATACAATCGGGGGCCCCAGCGCTCTCTGACCCATCTTCTCCGTACTCTCCTCCGCCACTCGTCGCGCTTACCTCTTCATCTACACAGTCAGTTGTGCCGCGAAAACGCGGCACCCCGCAACATCCTACCTACTCAGCCACGCTCGCCCCTCTACAGCTTTAGCCAGCCATTTAGTGGCTTTGAATCAAAACCACTTTAGGCAAGTGGTGGGCCTATAGCCTACTAGAATGTCCTAGTGACACAGTGAAAACGCCGAACGCCGTAGGGTTTGAGCGAGGCAATCGGGTATATCAAAAGATAGAAATGAATACACGACTCTCAGGCTATCTAAGCTCTGAGGCCGTCACTAGGCAATCATATCGTGTGTCACAGGCTAAGCTACCGAAGTCGAACTACTGAGTACAGGTAGGAAGTCACTGTACTGTCACTGTCACTGTCATACGTCATACGTGATACTGAACTACTGAATCTCAGCACATTCCACTCGGATGCACGGGGCTCGATTCCGCCACCGCCTGCGGTTCGGCATCCCTCTGCACTCGTGGCTGGTGGTGTGCCTGCGGCTCATGACCCGCCAGTGGTTATCCCTGGCTCTCTCGGCTTGCCTGGCTCTGTCCCATCACTCCAGCTCGGCGACTCTGCACCGGCTCCGCTGTTTGCTGGCATGAGGATTGAGGCTTCTGACATTGGCTCTGAGGTCTCTGACAATGACCAAGGCTCTGACAATGACTCTGACGGCGGGCAGCGTGAGTGGCTTTTGGCTCCTTCGGCACTCTTGGGCATGGCTCTGACTCTGACCTTGCTGACGGGGGAGCATCGCCAGCAGCAGCTCCGGTGTACCGTCCGCGGGCTCCGCCGAGCTTTCTCCGGTGTGCATTGATGTCTTCGGTGCTTTGCTGTTCTCTACTGGCCAGCGCTACGGCATCTCTGGTTGCCGTGGGCGGTGGTGACAGGGGCCTGGTTGAGCCCGGAGTCACCGTCCGTCGGTTTGCTGGAGATCTCTCTGCTTCGATTCCACCACTTGGTGCTGCAGACATCCGTGATTGGCCGCCAGACGATGGAGTTCTCGTGTGTGCTTCTTCAATGCTCAAACCGCCGTGGGAATCTGCTTGTTTGAGTTCTTCAATTGCTTTACATTTTGCTGTGGATCCACCTTGCCCGCTTGGGTCTGGTGGTGCTCAATTTAAAACAGACAGCTTGCAATTCACCGTTCAGGATTCTTCTGTGCTTGCATCCCTACCGCTGAACTCGGCCCTGCTGACCAGCCTCAAAGTGGCTGAGTTTACTTCAGTTATCCTGGCAGCTTGATTAGCTTTAGCCCAGTAGTGGGATGACCGGGTCAAGACCCCGGCACCCAGCTAGAAGTGATCGGTTTCCACCGAAGTGAATGTTAGGTGTTCGTTGTTTATTATCTCGTGGCTGTATATCCTGTACCTGCTTTGCTAGGTAGTCACGCCCACGGGTGGTGTGCGGGACTTCGGGTTTAGGCTTAGTTATTATGGGCTCTGACTAGCCCCTAGCCTGACCCTGCTTCATACTCGTGAAGGTATCGACTGATTAGACTGATTGATTAATTCAGTCAGTGACATGAGCGACAAAAACCAAATCAGTTCATGTCACCGACTGAATACGATGTCACCAACCGAATACCAATTAATTCAGAAAACTCTCTCACCTCGCCCATCACATATATAAATAATAATTTATTGCGGTGGGGGGCGACGTATATTAATATTACCGCCAGAAGTTAAGGATATATAATTATATATATGATTTATGGTATATATAATTTATATAACATATTTGCTTGAAATTTCTTGGCGCTTCGCGATAAAGAGGGGTGGGTGGAGGTGTGTGGGGGGGGTTTGGGGTAGTGGGGTAGCGGGGAAGCGTTTCGTGGGGGGTTCAATGAGGGAAGCGTTGGGGAGAATGGGAGGGGGGAGGGGGAGCCACCTTCTCGCTGCCCCCATTCCTCCTGGCTCCCCCTCCCCCCCAATACCCCCACCTCCCACCCCCCTCTTTATCGCGAAGCGCCAAGAAATTTCAAGCAAATATGTTATATAAATTATATATACCATAAATCATATATATAATTATATATCCTTAACTTCTGGCGGTAATATTAATATACGTCGCCCCCCACCGCAATAAATTATTATTTATATATGTGATGGGCGAGGTGAGAGAGTTTTCTGAATTAATTGGTATTCGGTTGGTGACATCGTATTCAGTCGGTGACATGAACTGATTTGGTTTTTGTCGCTCATGTCACTGACTGAATTAATCAATCAGTCTAATCAGTCGATACCTTCACGAGTATCCCTGCTTCCGTATCGTGTCCGTGACATCCTAGCACTGTACTGTACAGTAGTACAGTACAGTAGTACAGTCTTGCTTGACTGTCTGGGTTTCCGAGAGCATAAAGCCTCGGCCAGACACTGTTTATGTGATTATCAGTTTGATGCTCAGCGAGCTTAGCCGGACAGCGTATCTGTCTTCCTCGCATTTATTACGATTTTGGGGCAAATTTCGTTTATTAGGAATCGAACGAAATAGTAAGCGCGTAATAAACGCGCTAATTAATTAATTATTAAGCAATTAATAAGCATCGCTTATTAATATAAACGAACGCCGAACCCTGGTATACACAGTAGACTATTCACTATACTACTGACTATTCGTGTTGACATGACACTTCAACTTGGCGTGATTGTGACCCGTCGCGTCGCGTCGCGTCGCGATCGTGTCGCATGTCGAATTGTCGATGTCGCTAGCTGCTCGAGCATGCTCGGATGCTGATGCTCTGCGCTAGCTCGTGTGGCCACGCCCACGGTAGTCGCATCGCTATCGCGCAATCTCTGGTTTGAAACCCGCAGTTACAACGCATTTCCGTGGGTGCGGAGGATGTAAAAAGAGGGTTCCAGCAAGTGGAACTAACTGGCTTGATAGCTCTTAATAAAAAAGAGCTACAACGTAGAGGGATTTAAGTTAAGCTTCAATATGGTGAGGGCTCGACTGACGGGGAGCCCCACTGTGCTCTGTCATGATGAGCGTTAGGAGTTTACTTGACGGTTCTTCTCGTTCAGTTTTGGATTGTTGCGTGTCTCGCTGCTCTAACTGGAAAGTCAAGTTAGGTAACATTAGCTGTTAGTGGGCAAAACAGTGTTCTGATACACATGGAAAATCATCTGCTAGCCATATGGCTAGTCTCCTTGACTTTGATAGTGCTTCCCACCAACGTAGAAGGTACGCTTGTGCTAGAGCAAAAAAAACCCCACAGTGTTCCCATGTTCCTAAGTTTGCGGCGAAAACTTCTAGCTCAGAGATGTCAGGGAGGCTTTCATCTCGATAAATTTTTGACCTCCATGTGTGCGAGTTAACACACCTAAAAAACAGGTTGAACGCGGGCAAGCTTTCATAATAATCACGCCACGTATAACTTGCGCAGTGTTCTCACACGGCGGCGAAAACGGTTTTATGTCTCGGCTTGTGACATGGGATATAGAGACAACGGCTAATCACTCTTCATTGCGCTAGAGTTAACACTTTTTTTTGCTTATGCGCTTCCTCTTTATGTGAACTTTTCGCGTTACCTCTATTGGAAAACTAGGTTAACTTTGCCAAAAGCTTGATTTGTGGGCACACGCTTTGGATGCGAAGGTCTACTGCACACTTCGTACCATAACTCCAGATTATGTTTCATTCTTATTTTCCTGCAAGTCGGCCCACTCGGCTTCGATGTCCGCAACCTGCACTTCTTTGGCTTGTGCTGCGCTTTGCGCCTGTTAGGGTTATCTTCAGACTGACTTTTCACGCTTTTGCTGCGCGGCTATTTAAATGGCAAACATGCTTACCGGAGTCCTTGCAATTTATTTGCAATTTTACGTCCTGAGTGTCCCTATGGCTGTCAAAGGGCGCGGTAACATGTTGAATTGTTGTGAAGTGAGCGACTCGTTCTTGCACACGCGACTGAAAGTTCTCTCGGCAGGTGGTACCACGCTAACGGACTGGTCCGCCTTGGGAAAAATGTTTATGTATTCGCCGACTGGTAACGTCGGAATCGGTGAGAACCCACCACAGTGTATTTTCAAGACACATTTTGTGTTCGCTTTGGGACAAAAGCCGACGGAATACTCGAAAATTGCGTGCAACGAAGGCGGGTGGCCTTCTAGTATGACTTGTAGTCTGGCTTGTATGCTTACGCTGTCCCGAGCGAATGTCCGTTGGAGCAGGCAGCGGAGGCCCTCGTTCAACCCAAAAGCTTTTTCTTTTCGGTTTCCTTCCTGAAAGAAAATTATTTTCGTGTTTCCTTGTATGTTCTTTAGGTGACAACTTTAGCGCCTCGTTCACGCCGGATGAGAGGTACAATCCCGTAGCCCTATTACGACGTTCAGTTTGTATATTCGTGTTGCGTGCCGGTAGCTCTTGTTTTATGTCGGTTTGCAACCTGTGTACTTCACGCCTTCAGTTTTGGCGTGCCTGAAGGTTAGACGTTAAGGTACAACACTGCGTTTCGCAGGCTAGATGTGTATGGCGACACAAAAATTCGAGGGTCTCTTAAGTTCGACTCTTCTGGTGCAACTTCCAATAACACCATAAAAATAGAGAACAACGACGTAGCCTCTCTTGCTTTCCAGGTAAATGATTAGTTCTGTTGACAAAAGGGGGCGTGCTTATTACTTTCCTTGATGTTCGACTGTTCTCCAACGACGTCTCTTGAAAATACTGCGGCCTTCTATGACAGGACGACGCCTCGAATACATATTTCCGCTTTAACACGAGGGATGTGCAAGTGGAAGTCACGACTGTTTATCTTGAGGGAAAGAAGATCTACACCGTCGACAACGATGCAGCAGCGCTCACCGTTTTCTCTGACGGGAATACCGAGATCCTGAAAGTATGTGACTGACAACTTCTGCTGCCTTTTTCGTTTTATTTCTTGCTAGTCCAACTGTGCTGAAGTCGTCGTTTCTTTTCGTGATGCATAGATTGATACCACGGATAACGGAGAGAAAATCCACTTTAAAAAGGAGATTCATACTGACGGACCAGACATCATGGACCGCCGTATCCTCACCAAGGTATTGAATCTAAAAGGCACCACGCATCAAAGCGTTCTCCCGTGCCGCCGCAAAAATTGTATCTTGCCGAAACCGCTGGTCTAAGCTTCTTGGAAAATTACGCTCTGACCCCTCGGCAAGTAACACTCTATTCCTGAAGTTTCCGTACTTAACCCGAGGTTTCTTTTTATTCGGGAAGTTAGTCGCGTTGACAACTTTCGTTTCTCTGGTAACTTGAGGAAAGCGCGTTGGAGCTGTTCTGCTTTCTTTTGTACAACTATGCAGCTCCTGTTGCAGACCTGAAAGCATCTTGCACTTGCGATACTTTCTTTTTGGTTGGAGAGAGGTGCTTACGCATTCGACACGTCTTGCGTCTCGTTTGGTTGGACGTTTTTTGTTAGCCTAAAGTGGACCAAAACGCTCGGGTGCATCCTATCCGAAAACGGATAACTGGGTGTATGCAACTTATGTTGGTAATGTTGCGGGGGCTTGTCACGGGACCCTGCACATAACAAACGATGCTCTGTCCACTGAAATCTGCCACCTGCCTTAATTGCTCTGTTGGTTCGAGTCCTTTAGTTTGGGCCGTATTTGCAACACACTACGCTGCTGCCATTGCCGGCCTGCATATAGAAGTGTAAAGCCAGGATGCCGTTCAACTACTTTGGGTCACGTAACTACAATTTTGAACGCATTTTCAAGTAGAGCCTTCCCACAACTTAAGACACCCATTTTGAGCTTCGACATCCACAACGGACGTACCGTGTTTGGCTCACCCGACCTAGTCGAGACGACCTTCCGCTCGGAGAAACCTGTCATCGTGTCAACAGCACCACGTCTGTTGCACTGTTGTCAGCGTCGGCAGTGTTTCCTCTCAGTGGAGCCCGGCGCTGCACGCAGTCTTCTGTCCTTATGCAACTGCGCTACTGGCTATGGACTGAGCCCCAGACCATGATGAGGCCCTCAGCGAAAAGCTGTTCTTCCTTCAGTCCCAAATTTTTAGCCTGCTTGTTTATTATGTGCAAGCCAGTGAAACATAAGAAAATGCTCTTCGCAATGCCTGTCGCACCCGCTTTGCACTTCCTTTCTGCCTGCATTGCGATTCCAATGCTGGCTTTCTGTCAGACCCAAGTCACAGTCCCTCGAAGAGGCTTTTTTAAGAAAGGATGAGGGCACCACGTGCGCCAACCACTGAGTCGCCTGAGTGAGGCGTGCTGGTGTGAACAGGACAACACCATTGGCGCTTTGGGATTTTATGCCGATAACGAAACCGTTATTTTTGCGGTAAGTCACTTTGTTTGTACGGTGCTTTGGCGCTTTTACGCCGCTCTTTTCGGCATCACTTACCTGCGCTACCGCCTCTATTTGGCAGTTTGACAGTATCGATAATGAGGAGAAGGTAATTTTTTATAAGCCGTTGTACATCCAAGGAGGTCTGGTTTCTCCCACCGGCTTCAACGTCTCCACCGATGCTGGAGGCGATATCAACGCTATTTCTGGAGGTGGTATCAGCGAACAGATAGGGGCTGGGTTCTCGTACTCTGTTACTCAAGCCAACGAGGATCGCATTAAAGTTTCCGGCGGTGGTGATCTTATATTCGTGGCCGACAGCGCCCAGGACATTTCCTCGACTGCGTAGGCGCCCCACCCCTTCTCGCTCACGCGTACTCACTTTTTCCTCACCGGGAAGGTTCCTGAGCCTCTTGCATCGTTTGTATATTTCAGGGGTGACGACTATTATGTGACAACCGGTGCCTCCGGTGAGTACATCGTCAAGCAAGGCACCAGCTCGCGTTTCCAGTACTCCGACTTGGGCGCGATCACTATTTCGGTAGGCTTTCCTCAACCCCCTAACTCGTCCTTTGAGAAGTTCTTTCCGCACCCTGTGCAATGGATGCCGCGTCGCAGCGCGTGCTTGGTGTCGGTGTGCTGAAAATGCTTCACGTGGGCCTGTGGTGAAACGTCGACTTTGTTGGGCGCGTGTCAGGCGGGGGACCGCCCCAATGGCACAATCACGGTGAACCAAGGCAGCGACAAGATTTTGGAGGTTGAAAACGACGCCACGGTGAACGTGTACAAGGAGCTGCAAGTGCACAACACGACCAACTCAGTTAGCAAGGGCACTGGGTCGATTTACACCGCTGGCGGTCTTGGTGTCACCCTCGATGCGGTTGTGGGTGGGGATACGGTGATCGAGGGCGACACCGATATCCACCAGGATCTATCAGGTATTTTTCTTGTGTACGTCTTTGAGATTTAAGTATTTTTTCAGCTCTTATCATGGTACTTTAAGGTATACCTAGAGACAAGTGTGTGAAGCCTTTCCAAAAGAATCTGTGCGAGATTCCTTAGATATTCTCCTGGCAGTCGTCGGCTTGGGACACTTCGGCATAGAAAGAGACCCTTTCTCAACGGGCATCTTGTAAGTCGGAGCTTTGTTCGGTGCTAAACTGCTTCTGCCTAAAGTCAAGCCGTGCCTGTCTTTTTATCAAATAGTGATCTTATCCCTTGCTATCCTCCGCGGGTTGGTTCGCTGGTATACTTGTGCGTATCGGACGGTCTCGCCTTTTCTGGGGCGTGACCTCTTCTTGCCGAGAATGCTCTTTTGCATGCTCGTGGGCAACCTCTGTTTGTGGGCTAAGCTGCGCTCCGCGGGTGTGGGATGACAGTATTCTATGGCTTAACAGTCGGCACGACTACACAGATCGGCGGCGCTGTGACGGTGTTGGACATCACAGAAACCCAATCGACTTCCTCCGGGTCGGTGGTCACTTCGGGCGGCCTCGGCGTGGGGCTGAGCACGACCATCGGGACCTCCCTGACAGTCGGGGCCACCGTGACCACGGAGTCCACCAGTGTGGGCACCGGCACGCTGGTGACGAAAGGCGGACTCGGTGTTGCCCTTCGGGCAAACATCGGCGGGGACGTGGACGTGGGCTCCACCACCGAGTCGTCCAGCACGACGACCGGCTCTGTGGTTACAGCTGGCGGCTTGGGCGTGGGGAAGCGGGGCTATTTCGGCGATGATGTGGGCATCTCTGGTACGACGGAGTCTGAGAGCACAACGACCGGCTCGCTGGTGACTGCTGGGGGGCTGGGTGTGGCGAGCAAGTCACACCTCGGAAGTCGTGTGAAGATTTACTCCACGGATGAAGCTTACAATATCTCCGACGCTTCCCTGGTGACCGATGGCGGCCTCGGGGTGGCGTTTAAGGCGTACATTGGCGGTGCCACGGCTATCCTTGAGGATGAGGATGCAAGGTCCACCGGTTATGGCGGTGCTTTGACGGTCACTGGCGGCACAGCCATCGGCAAGGATACACACATCGGGGGGAACGTGCAGATAGGGAAGGACACAAATATCGATGGCCACCTTACGGTATTCTACTCTCTGACTCTAGGAAGTGATGCAACCGTGGCTGGGCAAGTGAAGGTGACCGAACCCACTGATGCCACCAGCGTCTCCGCTGCCTCGGTGGTGTTCGACGGCGGTTTGGGCGTCGCGAAGAAAATGGTGGTCGGGGACGATGTCACTATCAATGACGGGGTGCTCACTGTGGAGAAGACCACCGACTCCACTACCTTCAGCGATGGCGCGATTGTGACCCTCGGTGGCCTTGGTGTGGCCAAGAAGGCAAACATCGGCGACGACGTCAGCATCTCCGGCACCACCGACTCCACGAGTGTGGGCACTGGGTCGCTTATCACCGCCGGTGGCCTAGGTGTTGCGAAGGCATCCAACCTCGGGATGACCCTAACTGTGCACGACGAAACTGAGGCATCCAGCAAGGATGTGGCCTCTGTGGTGACGGAGGGTGGCCTGGGCGTCGAGAAAAGTGTGTATGTTGGCGGTAAAGTGCACGTCCTTGACGAGACAACCTCTACCAAATCCACAGACGGTGCCATGACTATTGCCGGCGGGCTCGGCGTTGCAATGGATGCTGTGGTGGGGGCCTCCCTCACAGTGTACTCCAGCGCGGAGGTGCAGGAGTCCTTGAGCATCTTCTACAACCTTGATGTGGCACAAGCCTCCACTTTCGGCTCGACCATCACGCATATTGAGTCCATGGATGCCAGTGGCCTCGCTGTGGCAGCTGCAACCTTTGCGGGGGGTGTGGGCATCGCCAAGAAGGCGTTCATTGGCGGCGACGTCACCCTCACCGGGGGTATTCTGACTGCGCAGCAGACTGTGGATAGCAGCAGCGTCTCCACGGGCACCATAGTGACTGCTGGGGGCCTCGGCGTGGCAAAGAAAGCATTCATCGGCGACGACGTGGACATCGCAGGCACCACGGATTCCACCTCGGTGGGCACCGGTGCGCTTGTGGTGGATGGTGGGCTCGGGCTCGCCAAGGCGGCAGTGATTGGTGGCAGCGTCACCGTGACGAACACTACTGAAGCTGTATCTGTAAGCTCTGCTGCTGTATCGACCAGTGGTGGGCTTGGCGTGGCGAAGCAAGCGTACATTGGTGGGTCCACATATATCCAGGATGCGACTGAGTCCGTCTCGGCAAATGAAGGTGGCGCCCTGACCGTGACAGGTGGACTCGGGGTTGGTATGGATGCATACTTTGGTGACGACGTCAGCATAGAGAACGACGTGGATGTGGGACAGACCCTCTCTGTGTTCTACAACTTGAATGTGGCACAGGCCACGACCCTGGGCGACAAGCTCTACCACGGAGACACCACCGAGGCTACCGGCCTCACCACCGCCGCCGCAACTTTTGCAGGCGGTGTTGGCGTTGCCAAGAGCCTTCGAGTGGGGGGTGCCACGCACCTGACAGGGGCGCTCTCGATGACCTCCAAGACTGCCACAACGGTAGTGGTCGGTGACACCACCGATGCCACAAGCTCCTCGTCTGCCTCGCTGGTGACTGACGGAGGCCTTGGCGTGGCGAAGAGCTCGAAGTTCGATGGCACGCTGACGGTGTCGAGCACTGACTTAGAGTCGATCAAGACACTGGGCGGCGTTTCCGTTGCAGAGGATTCAATTTTCATCAAGAAGGTGGACTTCCAGGACACAACAGACGCCTCCAGCTCCACCAGTGCAGCGCTGACGCTGGCGGGTGGGCTCGGGGTGGCCCAGAGCATGAAAATTGACGGCACCATCACGCTTGGGGAAAGCTCTGCGTCCGATGATGAGACTACGGGGTCCTTCACCACAGCGGGGGGTATCGGTGTGACGAAGGCGTCTGTGTTTGCCAGCACCGTGAAGGTGACCGACAAGAGCTCCTCCACGAGCACCTCCACCGGCGCCATCACCACTTCCGGCGGCCTCGGGGTAGCGAAGGAGGGCGTCTTCGGCAGCGACGTCACCATCGAGGGCAGCTCGTCTGTTGAGAAGGACCTGGAGGTTTTCTACTCACTCACCATAGGCACCACCAGCACCTTCGGCGGCACGATGACGGTGTTCGATACCACGGATGCATCCTTCACCACCATGGGTGGCGCGGCCATTGCCACTAAGGCGGTGGTGGGCGGCACCGTGACAGTGGGCGACCTCACGGACGCGACCAGCGTCGCCTCAGCGTCCGTTGCAACGGCCGGTGGGCTTGGTGTGGCTAAGGCTGCTATCATCGGGGGCACAGTAACCGTGACAGATGCCACCGACGCAACATCGGCGAGTGCCGCGTCCGTGGTGACGGCAGGTGGGCTCGGGGTAGCGAAGAAGGTGATGATGGATGACTCACTGACGGTGGGCACCACTGGTCACTTTGCCAGTGACGTCACCACGGGCGGAGCCCTCACCGTGGCGAAAGTGGTCACTGTGACTGACACCACGCAAGCTGAGTCGACCACCACGGGATCGATTGTGACCGCTGGCGGCATGGGCGTTGCACTGGATGTGGAGGTGGGCGGCAACGTGAACATTGCCCAGAACACCGATGTCGGTGGCGACCTCACTGTTTTCTATGGTACCTCCATCGCCAAAGACACCACAATCGGGGAGAGCCTATCGGTGTTCAGCACCATCGACGCTTCGAGCACTGCCGCCGCTGCCCTCACCACTGCTGGGGGTCTCGGTGTTGCCAAGGCAGCAGTGATTGGTGGCACCGTCACCATGAGTGACGTCACGGAGGCGTCAGGGGTGAGCACCGCGTCTCTCACCGCAGCCGGGGGTATCGGAGTGGGCAAGAGCGCCTTCATCGGGGGCGCAGTCACAGTGCTGGACTCCACAGCAAGCTCCAGCACCACCACGGGTTCCGTGGTGACGGGGGGCGGAATTGGCGCGGGGGGCTCCGCAAATCTTGGTGGAGACATCACCGCCGCAGGCGCTGGGACAGTGAACAGTCTGACTGTGGCCACAACCACAGCTATCGGTGGCGTTGTTACCCTCACAGACACGTCTTCGGCAGTGTCCTTCTCCTCCGCAGCGATCAACAGCCAGGGCGGTCTCGGCCTGGCCAAGAACGCGATTATCGGGGGGACCCTCGAGGTGACGGACACCACTGACTCGACCAGTACCGAGGACGGCTCCATCAGCACTGCTGGCGGGCTTGGGGTGGCCAAGGACTCCAACATTGGCGGCAACGTGGACATCTCCGGCTCCACGGATGTGGGCGGCTCCTTGAATGTGTTTTACAGCTTGGCGGTGTCCAAGCGCGGCAGCTTTGGGGAGGTGCTGACAGTGTTTGACACCACCGACGCTACCAGCACCAGCTATGCCGCAATGCAGACCGACGGAGGCCTTGGCGTGGTGAAGTCGGCCATTGTGGGCGGCACGGTGACCGTGAATGACGCAACCGCGGCTTCCAGCAAGACGGCGGCGTCCGTGGTGACCGCAGGCGGTATCGGGATTGGCAAGGGTGCGGTCCTGGGAGGCACCGTGAAGGTGGAGGACACCACCGATTCCGCTGACATCTCAACCGGCTCGGTTGTGACAGCAGGGGGCATTGGCGTCGCCGGCTCGGTGAGCGTGGGTGGCTCCCTGAATATTGCGGGTGGGATCCCTGGCACCACCTTCAACGACCTCACGCTGACCAGCACGCTGGACGCATCAGGCAAGACGTCTTTCACGGACACCACTGCGGCGAGTTCAACGACGGACGCCGCCGTGACCATCGCTGGTGGCCTGGGTGTGGGCAAGAACGCCATCATTGGCGGCACGGTGGATGTGATCGACACGACCCAGTCCACGAGCACCACTTCGGGTGCCCTCATGACCGACGGCGGTCTCGGCGTTGTGAAGAACGCCAACATTGGTGGGGACGTCTCTGTGCATGGCGACATGGATGTGGAGAAGTCGCTCACCGTGTTCTATGCCCTCACCGTCGGGCAGGAGGCCACCTTTGGCGACGTCATGGAGAATACCGACACCACGGCAGCGACGTCGCACAACAAGGCATCGCTGACTCTTGCCGGAGGTCTCGGTGTAACGAAGAACGTCATTGTGGCGGGCACCGTGGCCGTGACAGATGCATCCGAGACCTCAATGGCGCTCAGCGGAGGAATATCCGTGGCCAAGAGCGCGGCCATCGGTGGCGTGACCACCATCTCTGATACCACGGACTCGAGCAGCGCCTCCACAGGCTCGGTGGTTACTGCAGGGGGCCTCGGTGTAGCACTCAAGGCGTTCCTCGGAGACACCCTCGATGTGGCCGGCACCACTGACTCCACCAGCACCACCACTGGCACCGTGACCACTGCCGGCGGGTTGGGTGTCGGAATGGCAGCCACGATTGGGGGTATCACCACAGTGACTGATACCACCCAGACGACGAGCACCTCTACCGGATCCCTGGTTGTGGGTGGTGGCGCCGGGATTAGCGGAGGCGCCTACTTTGGCGGCAAAGTGAAAGTCGATGATGTGACAGATTCCTCGACGACCTCGACCGGGTCCATCGTGACCGATGGTGGCGCCGGCATCTCCAAGAATGTGGTGATTGGTGGCAGCACCTCAGTTCACAAGGACCTTGATGTGGACCAGACCCTCGCGGTGCTGTATGGCATTGATGTAGGCATGTACGTGAACGTGGGCACCACCCTGTCCGTGGCGAGCACCGCGGCTGCCACCTCCACCACCGCCGGCTCTGCTATGTTGGCCGGCGGCGCTGCGGTGGCCAAGAACATGATGGTCGGCGGCACCGTGCAGATCACTGATGCCACGGATGCCACCTCTGCAACCGACGGCGCGCTGATGGTGACGGGTGGCGTCGGAGTAGGCGGGCAGGTGCACGTGGGCGACACGACGGAGGCATCTGCGGTGAACAGCGGCTCCCTGCATACGGCGGGCGGACTGGCCGTGGAGAAAAATGTGATGGCAGGCGGTGTAGTGACGGTGACCGACTCCACCGACAGCACTTCGACTTCCACTGGCTCTGTGGTGGCGTCCGGCGGCCTCGGCGTGAAGAAGAACGCATTTGTGGGCGGTGCAATGGATGTGGCGGGAGATGTGGACCTCCAGCAGGACCTGTCCGTCTTCTATGACCTGAATGTGGCGCTCACCGCCAGCGTGGGCGAGACGCTGACAGTCAGCAGTGTGCTGGATGCCACCACCGTGGCCTCCGCGGCTGTCACCACCACTGGCGGCGTGGGCATTGCCAAAAAGGCAGTTGTGGGTGGCACCGTATCTGTGTTGGACACCACCGACTCCAGCTCATCCACGAGCGCCTCCGCTGTGAGCACTGCCGGTGGCCTGAGCGTGGCAAAGAAAGCGTTCATCGGAGGTGCCGTGACGGTGGAGGACACCACCGATGCTACATCGACCTCGGCGGCGGCATTAATGGTGACCGGTGGGCTGGCTGTGGCGCAGGGCTTCCACCTTGGGGGGGCCTTCACCTCCAGTGGCACCTATGCAAGCTCCGGGGACCTGGGAACCACCTCCACCAATGCAGCCACCTCAACCACTTCTGCGGCGCTCACCTCCTCTGGCGGCATTGGCGTGACGAAGAACGCGATTGTGGGAGGCACCGTGGAGATCCAGGACGACACACAGGCGATGGACTCCAAGAGTGGATCACTCAAGACCGCTGGTGGTCTCGGCGTCGCCAAGGATGCCTTTGTTGGTGGGGCCTTGGGTGTCACCGGGAGTGTGGACTTTGAGGAGTCACTGACGGTGTTCTATGGCCTGACTGTTGGGCAGAACTCAGGATTTGGCGGTACCGTTACTACCTCTGACACCACCAAGGCAACCTCCTCGAAAGCCGCATCCGTGATGCTGTCCGGCGGGATCGGCATACAAAAGAACGCCATAATTGCTGGCACTGTGCACGTGACTGAAGACTCCAACTCAGTGTCTACCTCTACCGGCTCCATCACCACTCTTGGTGGTCTCGGTGTGAAGGAGTCCGCAGTGATTGGCGGCACTGTCACCGTCACCTCGACCAGTGATGCCACATCCATAAGCGCCGCCGCGATTGTGACGGACGGCGGCCTCGGGGTGGCAAAGAAGAGCTTTTTCGGGGAGGACTTGACCATCATGAGCACCACGGAGGCCTCCAGCACCGCCGCAGGCTCCTTTGCGACGAGCGGGGGCATCGCAGTGGCCAAGGGCGCATACGTCGGAGGCACTGTGACCGTCACAGATGCCACCGAGAGCAGCAGCGCCGCGTCAGGGTCGGTGGTGACACAAGGCGGCCTCGGGGTCGGACTCTCCGCGCACATCGCTGGCGCCGTGAAGGTCTATGACACCACTGAGAGCTACTCCACCAGCTCAGGCTCCGTGGTGACTTCGGGTGGTCTCGGTGTTGCCAAGAACGTGATGATCGGTGGTTCCGCCAGCATTGATAGTGATGCCGACGTGGCTGGTCAGCTGACCGCTTTCTATGGTATTGCATCTGCCAACTGGCTGACCACCGGCACGACCGCGACCATCGGATCCACCACCCAGGCGAGCTCCAGTAGCACTGCTGCACTGATGGTGAAGGGAGGCGTGGGGGTGTCAAAGAACGCCATCTTTGGAGGCACTGTGAAGGTGGACGACACCACGGAGGCCACCAGCACGACCTCCGGGTCAGTCGTTGCTTCCGGTGGCATCGGCGTGTCCAAGAATGTGCACGTCGGGGGGTCCATCTATTCCACGTCGTACACCAGCTCCAGCGGCGAGGATGTCAGTGTAGCAAGCGGGGGCGCCCTCACGCTCAAATCGTCTGCGGGCGCGACGCTCAAGCTGCAGCAGGACACCGATGACCGAGTGGCGGTGAGCGCCACGGGCGCAGTCACACTCACCTCCAACGCCAACACAGACATCACCTCCACAGCAGGGGGCAACGTGTACTCCACGGCGGCGACCGGATTTTCGAACACGATGTACCAGGGCGTCAACTATGACAACTTCGTGTCGGTGAACGACTATGGGGTGAAGATGAGCACCACCTCGGGCCTCGACATTGTGGGTTACTCGGGCCGTGCCCTGTATTTAGCGAGCAACGATTCTGATGCTACGGTGGACGCGGGCGACTCCCTGAACCTGAACGCGGGGCTCAGCGGGTCCCTCAACCTGAAGTCCAACGGCAGCACGATCATGTCCTTTGGGGGCACCACCGGTGACGTCACCCTCAAGACGAACCGCGGGGGGTCCAGCGCGAAGCTGAAGATGAAGGGCAAAGGAATGCTTTTGGCCTCGGACTCCACCTCCATGGACATCCAGGGCCTGGGTGTCTCTGTCTACGCCTGCGATTGCACAGACGAGGTGTGCACCACTTCGTGCGGGGCGGCGTCCTTCAAAGGTGCTGACGTCACCGTAGAGGCGATCGGAACTAGCGGGAACATCAAGATGAAGGCGATGCAAACGGGCGGTACCATTGACATCCAGGCGAAGGAAAGCCTGGAGATCCAGGCATATGGAAACTCTTCTTCAACGGGCGCGATGCAGTTGATCGCTGGTCACGACGTGTGGGGCGAGTTCAAAATCTCCCAGAAGAACTACATTAGCATGGCTTACATCTACTACACGTATCCCCGCTTCACGATTGACACGTCGGGAGGCATCACCTTCACTGTGCCCACCACCCAGCCGGTGAAGTTCACCACAGACTTGTCGGGCAATTTGGACCTCCACCTCGTGGACAAGCGCAGCCACAAGCTGTACAAGCCTGTGACGATGAGCGGCAAGACCACCGTGGCGACGCTGAGCCTGGCGCAGTACAGAAGCGCGTGGTGCCGCGTGGTGCTCGAGGGCGCCTGGAACAGCGCCCCCTCGCTCCACAAGGCGGAGCTCTTCATCATGCACAACAATGGGGCCCTCCCCGAGCCCTCCTCCACGGACAGCGCGGGAGGTAACTCCGGCGTGGTATCGCAGTTCTCTGCGCTGCGGGGCAACACCACCGACACTGACTACTCTTACAATATTGACATCTATCCCGACCCTGGTGTCTCCGCCTCATCATCCCCCAAGAACTTCCTCATCACGTACCAGGCATCAGATTCCTCCCTCGGGACCACCATCTCCAGTGCGACTCTGATCATCACCTGCGAGGGGGAAATCAACAGCTTATCGTGAGCGGGCTCACGGTGACGTAGGCAATTGCCAGCCCGTTGCCAGCTGCCCCTGCGCGCAACAGTACGGTGGGGGCATTAGATGGGCGGATCCGGGAACAGGTAAAAATGTGCAATGATAAATTAACAGCGGAGGAGTGGGGGCTGCTTCCGGAGCTGCCCCCGCCAGGGCGGTGCATGGCGCATGCTGTATGGCAGCGCAGATTGGAAGCAAGCGTGTGGCATGATGAGTGCCAGCAGCATAATACGCGTGCCACGTGAGCGGGCTGAGCAGCAGATGTTCATCTACATCCACTTGCGTTAGTGTGTCCGAGCGCTTGCTCGGTTGAGGATGGAAAATGTGGAGCGGAAACCTGGTGGCTTGCGTCAAGTCCGCCCTGCAATATGGAAACCTGAAGACATCTTCCTTTCGTCTGGGGATTCTGCATCAAGTGGTACTGGGGATTTGCTGGAGGATTCAGAAGATGCCTTTCTTGGGATACCCTGTTCCGTGATATGGACCTGTGCAGACCCTCCACTTCTGCTGCGGTGTAACATTATCCTGTGGGATGATGGATACGTGTAAATATTTGAAGAGCCATCAGGCTGGGCTGACATGGTGATGATTTATCTGAATGATACTGTGGTGGTAGAGGTGCCAACAATAATGACATAGCTTTAGAGTGCATAGGTTCCACCGATGTTGATTCAAGGACAGCCATTTCTATGATATAGCTTTGACAGCCTGTACAATTTAATTTAGATTTCGTTCACATTGGGTTCTAAGATTGCTGGTGCAATGCAAATTGCCACTTCTTGTGGAAACTGGATTTGTCCCTATTCTTGCAGGTTTGTAAGGTGGTCCCTGTCATGTGTTGAAGGTATTTGAAATGAGGCCATCAACTCTGATTGAAATAGAGGTGTTCAGTGTAGCAGAAAGAAAGTCGCACAAGCAAGATAGCTGTATCATTTGCAGAAATGGTTTTGTTGAAGCTTACTGATGGCATGGGGAGTCAGTGGAGGGCAATATTTTGTCAGAACCCATGAAGAATAATTTACCTATTAGGGTTAAATGTGCAGTGCGTGTAGGCAAATGACTTTCATGGTGGTCTGTGCGTATGCAAATGATTTTAATGGCCATCTGCCTGTAGGCAAATGAAATTAGTAGTGTGATGTCCGAAGACAGACCGTGAACACGCGGGATAGTGCAGCGAGTGTTGTGTTTGGGATACAACTGTATGCCGAACACAACACAAGTTTGCATACTAATTGTTTGGTGTCTTAGGAAGAACATGCTTCTTGCGCACGCGTGATCCGTTCAGATTTTAGGAGTCTGGACGCGGCGCGATAGAGGGGGTGATTGGGCATGCGTCGAGTCAGCGGCTCGACGCATGCCTAGCAAGGAAGCACAATAAACAGTATGAGCAGCATCTGACAGTGTACTGTCACCTCTCGCGGAAGCGCGGATGTCAATTGTGTCCACGTTTCCGCTAGGGTTCTTCCCTCAACCGCGCACTCGATTGCAAGCGAGCGTGCGCATCGGGTGAGGGATCACTTGACGTCATATTTTAAGCTACCAATGGAACTCTCAATCATGTGTAATGGCACCCTAGGTAGGAATACGGCATCTTGTGGCACGCGCCTAGTTTGGGTCAACAAATGTTTCGTATGAATTTATAGGATTCCCGATGTAGGAGTCTCCCACAATTCATATTTAGGACGCAATTCTCTCATTCTATTACGACTCAATATATTTGATGATACACTAACAACGCGCTTGGTGCACTCCGTCAATGTTATTTTCTATTGCCGGCCGCGTATATCCGCTCATGATGTGTCTAGTATGCATATGCAATATGTGCAATATGCTCATGCTGTTTATTGTGCTTCCTTGCTAAGCATGCGTTGAACCGCTGACTCGGCGCATGCCCAATCACCCCCTCTAACTCGCCGCGTCCAGACCGCTAAAATCTGAACGGATCCTGCGTGTTCAAGAAGAATGTTCTTCCTAAGACACCGTGCCGAGATCTGTGTTTCAGGCAGCCCTGACAGGCAGGCAGGCCCCTGACTCTAGACTAGGAGTAGCCGTACAGACCGTAGTGACTGAGCAGCAGGAGTAGTAGTACAGTACCGTGCGTGACCGACCGTTCGAGCAGAGTACGTTTTAGTCTATCTCTGGTTAATTATCATAACAGTTGATACCCACAACTGTGAGCGGTTTGCCACTGTATTCTGACACGCGTGAATATATCGGTTGGATACATTTCTCTACACCGAAGAATTACCATGCAAACTTGTATTGTGTTCGGCATACATTTGTATAGCGAACATAACACTTGTTGCACTATCCCGCTTGTTCACGGTCTGTCTACGGATATTTCACACTATTAATTTCATTTGCCTTCGGGCAGATGGCCATTAAAATCAGTTGCCTACGCGCATACTATATTAAAATCATTTGCCTACGCGCATACTACAATATATGGCGTTTGCCTACGCGCATTGCACATTAAACCCAATATTGATATCCTGTGCATGCAACATGTGTGCTCGTGTTACATGAGTGACAATATATGATGCGCTGCTTGTCGTGGACTTGCGCTCCCACCGGGGACGCGGTCATACCACAAGGCAGTCGCTTTAAAGCAAGCCATAGTGCGTAATTGAATGTGACAAGGCAGTCATGTTTCAGGCTCGCGATGGCTAAGCGCAATAGAGATGGGACTGATCAAAAAATGAATTGAAAAGTACGCTATGAGCCGCGTTCAGAGGAATTTTTCAGATATCGATCTTTAAAACTTGAATTGCTTGGAACGGTGGAGCTGCGGAAAAGCCATGGCGGTGTGCTCTTGACTACGCAGATTGCGCTGTGTATCATATTTGCGGGTGTTGGCGCTCCTTTTCTGTGCTCTGACCACTGACTCGGTGTGCGTGTACTTGTATGGCTGTTTCCCACTCATTTTTTTATTGTGTGTTACGCTTTCGGGCTGTGTGTTGTGTGCTTAGTTGGTTCCTCAGGATGCATACTTGGGTGCAGTTGAGGGTTGTTTGAGGCGTGTAACTTTCTGTCGGACATATGTTCTTGGTGATCAATGCTGTATCAGCCGTATGCAAGGGATCAAGCAGAAGACACCGGATGATAGCTTCCAAGACATAATTCTGCAAGAACCACGGGAACGATTCCTTTTACGTTTCTGTCATCCCTCACTGTGCTGCATTGGACTCGCAGATGGAACCTGCGCTCCGTATGAGACGGTAGCTACATTCTTGTTTTGGAACTTTTGTTTGTTGGAAGTGGTACCATTGAGACTGCGTCTACTTAACTTTCAAAAACTTTCTCCGACTGATAGTTGTAATCGTGTGAATAATTCAGCCGGGCTTGAGAACAAGAACAACCACATTCACGAATCGAAGATACAGTATGTTTTAAGGTGCGCACAATTGCTGCACCTACGCTTAAATTGTAGTATTCACTCTGGCTTACCACCACGCATTGTGCAATTCGTGCCAAGCAACAGAGGCATCCGATTGGTAAATCAGACCGTGATAATCACGACGCGTGTCCCGGCGCGACGGGGCTTACAAGGCTACACACAAAGCGATTCACAGCGCGAAACACACATACGTGTACGTATGAGCGAAGGTCGTTGCATACACAGACTATATCAGCATGCACCACGTGATTATCCTTTAGCAAACTATTTCATCTTTGACTGATAAATGTACGAATGTGTTTCGTGCAGGATTGGCACCATAACAAAAATATCATTATTTTTGTTTAGTGTCAGCAAATCGATCAAGAAAATTTAAAAATGAACAATGGTTTTTCGAATCGAATATACCTGCCTGCTAATCGTAGAAATATGTCAGTATACAACGTATATAAATAGATTGATCACAGCTTAGTCTTGTGGCAGGGAAAATACTTCCGTGGGAATATAAAAAACGAAACTCGGGAATAAAATCATTCATGCTTGTTTGGAGAATAAGTACTCCGTTTATATATAGTATGATTTAGAATATCACATTATTAATGCATTATTTTAATACAGTAGACTCTCGACTGGGTCACGGCTGCGGCTTATATAATTATACCCAGGCCGTTGGAATTGTATATTAAGGGTAGGGTGCACTTTGGTTTTTTTTCGGCCAAAAGATAAAAATATACATAACATTTTCATATCTAACAACGACTATTTCCAATTAATTTTATTTATGGCGTCAAATTTTGCAACACGACCCCCTATTTGTATCGGCTAGGATCCATAAATGGCGAGTTATCGTTGTATGACAAATAAACCTTAGGAGAAGTTTATAACACAACATGTAGATTTATTTCTAGGATTTTCATAAAATCAAAAGGTGTAGGTTTAGTATATGCAACCGATGAATTATTTCTAGAAAAAAATCTACATGTCAATTAAAAATCAACCTTGGCTTACCACAACGCACTTACCACGTGTCTGAGGTTCACAATAACAAGCGTTCTCAAGAGAATGGAAAGAATCAACATGATAGACTAAAGTTTGTGAGAAGGGCAACGGCGATGGTTGGAGTCCCTACTACTACTAACGTTGGTGGCAGCGGACATTCCAAAGACCGTGGAAAAGCACCTGAAACAGATAACACACGTCAACAATGGATTAATATATGTCAACAACGGCATGAGATTGCTTCTCGGAATTTAAACCGTATATCCACAGGTGCCCACAAGGGGCAGGCGGTATGTTTTCAGTATCATTTGAAACAGAAACTAATTAGTGACCCACACTGCAAGAAGCGCTTAGAACAACATCCTCAGTTCAAGCACCTACTGGAGTATGCGATGCAAGGATGTCCATATGCAAACCCGAATACACCTACAAAAGGTTGTAAGGGTTTGGCGGGTGAGGAACACGCTCACAAGATACACGCATCAGAGATGCCTATGTGCACATTCAAACCATCAAACGGTGGGAAGTGCACCTCTGTGTGGTGCGTATATAAACACACACCTGATGCGCTACCAAATGGTGCGACATCATCACACGCTACTGGCTGTGATAACATCCATGCCCATGCCGAGGTTGCGCAGCAGATTGCTGATTTGCAACGGTGCCTGGATGTGGCTAATTCTGAAATTACGGCGGTGCGGCATAAACTGGCTGCGGCTGAGAAATCAGACATCACGAGCAAAACACGAGCGGAGGTGATTGCGGCGGAGCATGATGCTTACGTCAAAGTTACCAAAGCAGAGTGTTCTAACTTGTATCAGTCCATATTTGGACCGTGTGGTATGTGCTTTTATTTACCTGCACCAACACGAAACGCTGCAGGGGACTTAGAAGTCCCGAGTAATGTTGAACGTTTCATTATGACGTGTGTTGCATATTCCAAATCAGCGGCACCTGCAGATTGGTACATCATCCAACATGGTCTCGATCTTAATTATTTTAAGGAGAGCGCTGATGCGTATGGTGCATACTATCCAGCACAAGTGGATGACATCATTCAAGATACAATACACGGCGGTGTTTCGTTGGTGGACACACCTTCAGAGGTTGAGGAGATGGAGGTGACCGCTCAGGAGCCACACGATGATGGATTGGCATATGCATCACAATCAGGTGCCATTGCCATACACCAACCGGCATTAATCCCGGTGTCATCGAGTGACAATACTGATGATATGATACTTGCATTATATACCGATGTTACACTTCCATATAATGTGGTCTGTTTTTCAAAAACAAAAGCATTGGAACAGTGCAATCGATTGCGTGTGGGTCAGCTTGATGATGTCTCTCTTCCATATGCACTTCTGCATGTATTTGCGCCACCGCATGAGTTGCAACACGCAACCGTATTGAACATATTTTCTGCTGAATTCCGAAGTATACCTGGACAAGAAATAATTCCGACCATGTGTGACCTGGGTTTTAATCCAACGGAGCATTTCACACATAAGTTCATTATGGAATTCTACTGCAATATACGAGTGAGTACCACTTGGTTGCGTGATGTGATGAATGATGATTGTCATTCGATTGCACATACGCGAATGCAGGCCATGGGTGACGCGGCGCTTGGGCATTCAAGCGTCTTATCGGAATATGTGGGAGAAATGTTGCTGCGACAGTTGAGCTTCACATATAATGGCAAAGGAGCCGATGTGTCGACTAGTGGGGCGCAGAAATGCTATTGTGAAAGTGCTCACAAGGCGTGGAGTATCGCCAATGAATGCAGAATAGATGCATGTTTTTACTTCGTTAGCAAAATGCTAGAATGTGAACAGTTCAACATCGGCAATTGTTTTAATATTATAGAACAAGTGTACACATTCATCAGGACACGCCCTGAGGTCATAAATGCTTTTGATAAATACATGTCACCAAAGACACACATGAAGCCTACTCGCATTCTGAGATACACGCATGCCGGTGATCGGATGAGCTTCAATGCTCTAAATCCGAATTGGAATCACTTTGCGGGCATGTGTGCCCGTGCGGAAACATCCGACAAGTATTCATGGGATTCGTTGGCGACAGGGCATTCGGAGGGTTGTATTGCCCATCACTATATGCTCACCATGGCAGGGATGCTATTGGTTTCACTATTTTTGACATGGCAGTGCATAAGATTTTGGGTCCGAAGCCTGGTTCACCAGATTCTGCCATGAGTAGTGTATGGGTGCTCGATAGAACGAATACATTCCTGCACTACACGTTATGCAATATGTCTTGGAAGACCCCTGCAAATAATGCGGCCAATAAGAAAAATATGAAAAGAGAGAGTCAACACCTTCGGCTATTGCGCCTTAGGCGGTGGAAGCGTAATAAACGTTTTCAGAGATTTAGGAAGAGACTGAATACTTCCAGTACGATTACCTAATAAAGTTCCATCAATAACGAATGGTGTCACTGTAGCATACGGTGGCAGTCCTGATACGTGATGGCACACGACGGTTGAGATGATACATGCATGATATGATTGTAACCCTTGGTCATGAACTGTATGACACGCTACTCTAGGATGGGTACGTGATGGTGTATTGCAACAACGTGTTGCGAAGATACCGGGTTGATTATCTACATGCATTGCATCCGGAAGATCCGAAATCCTGTAATGAAGTCGGTAATTATATATAAGACAAGACAGGAGGCTTAACAACGGCACGTCGTACGAAACGTTTGCAATATTCGATACGACGTGTACAGCCATGGCGTATGAGCTATATATTCTTCCATCAATGCATACAACCCAGTATCATCCGCGTGTGTAAACGAGCAAGCTGCATCCAAAGCTCAGCTCAGGACGACACGGATATAATACACCAACCATACACGAAGTCACGAAGTGTTTGTTAGTGGTCAGTGCGACTATTGCTAGCATATTGCAAGTATAGTATATACATACGCACGTGCGGCGAACGATCCGTTCCTAACGACCACGCACAAGTTCGGCTTCGAGACGATATAATCCAAGGGTACGCGTTATCGACACAGTTGCCTACATGCATGTGTTCATAACGCAGCATGCATTACTATACGTGTAGAGATAATCACGTGGTGCATGCTAATGTGGTCTGTGTATGCAACGACCTTCGCTCATACCTGCAGTATGTGTGTTTCACGCTGTGAATCGCTTCGTGTGTAGCCTTGTTTGCCCCGTCACGCCGGGACACGCGTCGTGATTATCACGGTCTGATTTGACAATCGGATGCCTCTGTTGCTTGGCACATATCGCACAATGCGTGGTGGTAAGCCAGAGTGAATACTATATATGCACTTACCACGTGTGTCAAACTCAGAGGCATCCGATAGTAGACACGGACCGCGACTTAATACGCGACGCTTCTCCCTGCGCGAACGGGGCATACAAGGCTACACTGGCAATTCACGACTGTGAAAAAACACAAAATGGTTTACAGTGATTAGATATATCGAACACTTGCGACACACTATATTTATCGTATCATATCCGTACTGAGATAAATGTAAACACACTCGCACTTGCGTAAAGAATGCCGTGTGTCAGCACATGATGATGATGTACATTGAGGCGTACCCGGATATTATGCAAACGATCCCTTGACTGGTGCAATAACGAAGATATCTAATGTTAAGTTAATCGGTAGCCTCTCAATTGTGCCACGAGGTCTTTTTATTTGTCGTGTCGCAAAAAAGATTCGTTTATATTAACGACGCTTCGCAGCTTTTTCAGAAATATGCCGTTTTTCATTTCGTTTCTCCTTAAAGGAGCGAAACAGGTTTCCTGGAAAAAATGACATCGACAGGCCACACCGCAGGAGCTGTCCCTAAAAAATTATGCCGTTGGAAAATTTCCCAAATTTTTCCTGCCGATGTCAGCAGTCCTACCCAGGATTGTGTCGAGCGCTCGCGCTTTACCGGCCAATCATGATACGATAGCATCTGAGGGATACCACGAATATGGGTCATAAGCAGAATGACCAATTGTAATTTCATGCCCAAAAATTCTAAATGCGATCGATGCTCCAAGGCCAGAGGTGTGCGTCTTGGGCGAAAGCTCCCGCGTTTAATATAGCGGTTTTACCAATCTCAGCCGTTCTACCCCGGATTGTCTCGACCGATCGTTTGTAACCGACAATGAGAGAGACGTTTAACAATTCAAAAATATATCAAGAAGATATGCGGAATTTCCAATTATGAATTTGTCGCAAAACTTAGCTCCCTATAAGGCCAAGGGTGTGTGTCTCGGGCGAAAGCTCCCACGTTTGATCTAACGGTTTACCGATCTAAACAGTCTGACATCGGATTTTCATCGCGAGCGACCACGCGTAACCGAGAACGAGAGACACGTTAACCATCCGAATTTATACCACGAAGAGGCGTGAAATTTATGGTTATGAATTTGTCGCTAAACTTCATAGTGTGAAGATATATAAAGCAGTCTTACATCGGATTTTCATTGAGCGACCGCTCGTAACCGAAAACGAGAGACACGACGTTTACCATCCGATTTTATACCACGTTCACTGTTTGGATCCTTTGTAATAAATTATAAACGAACGATGAGATGATCGATGGCCTACAGACCAGAGGCCTACTGTAACTGAGGTCTAAAAATTAAAATCGGCCAAGCCGTAGTATTTGGTACCTTGCTTTCCGACATCAAGTGTACACTTCAAGATTTCAGTTTGCGGCGCCCGTACCATGCAGCCCCGTACCTCCTGTCCCCTGATCTCTGTACTTTTCGTTTTCATATCTAACCTTTTTATTTTCATCACTGCTACTTCTCGAATACAGGGCTGGCTATACTGTGCGGGTTAAACCTGACAGGGGGGGAGGGGGCATCTTGCGCTGCCCTCGCATCAGCTGCATCCGCAGTTCAACCCGTTATTTTGTTTCATAGTAGGGATGGTTGGAAACCGGCGGGCTTTTATGCAGCCCGTCTGTTTGGGTGTATGTTTAACATCCTTGCTGAGCAGCGCTTATGCAAGCGGGTTTGTTGTTGTGCTATGTGTGATGCCGCCAGTAACGTTGCTGGCGCTACTTGACCTGCTCTCAGAGGTACTCATCGCGGAGCAATTCTTGTAGGCCGACGGGTTGTATTACAGCCCGGCGGTTTCGGTGTCTTCTGCAACCCTTCGTTCAAGCAGCGCGTTTGTATTTTATGCAGGTGTTCTTTCTTGCTGTGTATTTCTGCTGCTGCCAGCAACGCCACCAGCGGATTCCGGATCTCTCGAAAATGCTTAACAGGGGCGATATGCTGCACAGTATGTGCAGTGTGGGTTCAAATCCCACCGCTCTCACTAACTTTGCTCTGTAATTTTGCAGGATTTTTGCTTACTGTTTTCGAACGTACGTTTCTCATGCGTGCTGTTTCTCGTTGCGTGTGCACCTGGTTTTAATTTTTTTATCTTGGTGCTGATATTTCTGCTTTTATCGTGCAGGTATTTCAAATACTTATCACTCGCTGGCGAAATGCTTCGTTGTTGCCGGGAAATCTGTTTGATTTAGCTTTTTAGCATCATGCAGCTATTTTCAAGGCGCTGATGTTTAACCTCGTACTTGAACTTTCTTCTTGTGACATTTCTTATTTTGTATTCGCCATGTATGGCGCATTCTTTTAAAATCGCATTTGCACATGTCTTGTAACGAATTCGAACTTTAGTGCTCTGCTTGTGTGTGCATGATGCCCGCTTGTTTGCTAGATGAATGTCTAGTGCTTGCGCACCCTTGAAATTCTTTCACTGTCCTTGTACCGCTGAAAGCTGTTAGGGTATTTTTGCGCTGTTGTTATTTCGGAATTCGGTATGTAAAAATCGTTCGTCCAGAAATTTTCTGTGAATTTTCACAACAAACTTGAGTGTGGAACTCACTGCTGTCGCAGCTGCGACAGACATGTGAACCACACTCATTCCTGTCGCTCGATATAATTACAGTTTTGTCGCATGGTACGACAAATAAAAAGACCTCGCGACAAAAATGATGTGCTTCCAAGTTAATCTATGGGTTAACTTCGCCAAAGATTTTTTATATACCAAGCGAACACACCCTTCTTGGATTATAGCCAATGAAAATAGGGGATCATGTTGCAAATTTCCACGCTATAGATTTGTAAAGATGGCATATTCACAATGAAATGTGGAAACTGTAATCAAAATTTCTTTTTTAATTCTCGAGAACTGTGCACCCTACCCTTAACACAGATTTGAATGCCACTAATTATCTAACGATTTTTTTCCCGCTTTCAGAGAAATGTCCCCCACCCCCCACTCATGCATCCCAGACGCCCCCTATCCCAACCCCACATAATTATGTAGCACGAATATATAATATATAGCATGAATGATTTTGCAAAGGGTTCCCCGATTTATAAACATCAATAGGGTATAGAAATTTCATATAAATTAATGAACAATGATTGTAAACGTTATAACTATACAAATTGCCCGATGAATATACCATGATTGATTGGGGAATACATGTACGAGTGAAACAGTTGTGCAAACGACACAGACCATATAAAATATGCGGTTGGGGAAAATAACTAGCGACGATTCAGGCGATGCGATTGGGGATAGCCTACGTGTCCGAAACTTTGACTGTCGATCATTGATGACCATATCGTGACTGTATGTTGCATACCGCTACCGTTACAGTACTCCACTTGTATAGCACGTTCCGTGCCGTTAGTCATAACGCCATCGTTATTCCCGAAACACACCTGAATTATGTAACAAACGCCGGCTTCTCATGGTACCGCGCCGGGTTTGTCCAGCTGGTGACACGCGTGACAGAGGTGACAATATGACAGGCTTCGCGATTATGACTGCCCGAGATATGCAGACCTGCCAGAGAAGATATGGTCATGATCGGGTGACCAAGAAATGATAAGATGAAGATGACAGTGACTACTCTGCCACTGACGTGTCAGTCAAAATGTGGTGAACGGTAACATTGTTAGTGCTGGCATGGAATAATGACTTTCCATTGGCCAGATGAAGATTTAGGGGCTAGAACCCGTTACAGTTTTGGGAAATGTGACAGAGCATTGAGATATAAGTAAGCTCTGACTGAAGGTCAGGCTAGTGGACTCATTATTATCTTGCCTTGCAAGAGTGCTAGGTGGCTGTTCGCGTGCCAGTGCTAGAGTGCTAAGATAGTTCTGCTCACAGCTTTGGATAATAATTCGTACTTTGTGTTATTATACCAACTTTTTATGAAAATGTTTTACTGCTGTTTTCATCCTTTTTCAAGATAATAATGTCCTGCGCGGAGCGGCTTTTTATTTCAGTGTTAATTCGGAAGTAAAGACCCTTTGGCGAGAAGTCGGCAGCAGTTTGTGAGAGCGGATTCGGAAGTCAGGCGACTCCAGGGGCACCCACGGTGCACTGGCGGACCCTTCCTCTTCTCTAAACTTGGTAGTACTTGCACGGAAAAAGGCTGCCAGCGACGGCGACAGCGGATCAGCACTGAATTCACTGGTTGATGAGCAGCTTCCTCCTATCCTGTGATATGCTCAGCTTTACCACTTTGTTCTACAGTGAATCCAGGGGCACCCACGGTGCACTGGCCTAACTGCGAACAGGTGTTCTTCATCTAGAAGCTAATCAGCACGGCATGAGCTTGGGCGGCGACAGCGACAAAGTGAATCAGCAGTGAATGACCACCTTGATGAGCTATTTTCCAGTGGTCTCCCCAGTTGACCACCTTGTCTGAAGTGAATCCAGGGACACCCCTGGTGTACTGGCCTAACTGAAAGGCAAGTGTGCGACCTGGGAGCTAATTAGCGGCGGCATCTGCCTGGGCTTAACAACTAGGAGCGGATCAGCAGTGAGTTGCTACCTTATGAGTGGACTTCCACCTTACGGTTTCTCTGGCAGTTCTACCTTGTCTGACGGTTAATCCAGGGACACCCCTGGTGTACTGGCCTAAACCTGAAGCAGGAGCGAGCTTGTCAGAGGGATAGCAGCGGCATCAGCCCTGAAGGTGACAAGTGAGTGGTTTTTATATACACTATTTACTGGTTTGGCAGAGGTGACTGGTGGATTCAGACCTAATTGAGTACTGGCCCAGCCTGGAATACTGTTGACTGCTTGGGGATTCTCTGGTTCTTTATCATGATGTGTATGAGAATTCTTTTATCTCTTCTACAGTACTTGGCAGCCGGTGAGGCCCTTATATCACCAGCTACCTTCTGAATGAGCAGTGGTGCTGTGAATCCAGGGGTGCTCAGCACACTGGCTTAGCTCACACCACTGCGTATTCGTGCTATTTCTGGTGCCTTGTTGGAAGAAGTGCTGTCTTTATAGGCTCTGTGCTCTTGATGGACGTTGGCTTAGCTAATCCAGGGGTGCTCAGCACACTGGCCCAGCTCTAAGCCCCTCTTGCACGAGTATTCTGCATCTGCTGTTGATCCAGAGCGTTGAGACATATCGCTGGACCTGTGGGCTTGCGCTGGCTGCACGCGTTTCGTCCCCTTGCTTTTCCAGAACGGTGTGAATCCAGGGGCACTCAGTGCACTGGCCTAAACCAGCCTGGATTAAGCCCCTATTCTACATCTGCTGTTGATTCAGAGCTGTTAGACATATTGCTGGACTTTTGGGCTCGCGCTGGCTGCACGCGTTTCGTCCTTCTGCTGGTTCAGAACGGTGTTAATCCAGGGGCACTCAGTGCACTGGCCTAAACCAGTCTGAATTAAGCCTGCATCCTGTTGGTAAATAAGCTCTGCGCCAAAGAAGGACACGCTTCCTTAGCCCCACTTGCTGAGCACTGACGTAGCACTTGATCACGGAGAGCGAGGCGGAGCTGAGCGCTGCCACTGTCCAGTCCAGACAGCGTGAGGCACGGCGACTGGCACGGGAGACAAGCAGTCAGCAGCTTGACATTGGCTATATGAGCACAGAAGGGTCCGCAGGTCCAGAATCCAGCCCCTCCACACCAACATCATTAGCAGCAATAAGGGCAGTAGCAGCATCAAGAGCAGCAGCAGCAGCAGCCAATCAGTTCCTCTTTGCGTTTGACGACGTAGACGAGATGGATTATCATGACAGGGACAGTCACACACTTGACAAGATTGATGACAAGCTTAGTTACACTGGTGGCAAGAATGAGGACAGGGCGCTTTTCATCAGGCGCTTTGTTGAAATGGTGGCAAAAGTACAGCGGGCTCACGAGGCTAAGATACGCAGGCACACGAGGTCAGCGGTTTTTCACGCGCTCAACACACTGGCAAAAAAAAGGCCTTCATGGAGTCCAAACCAGACTACAGATCGCTGTGGGACCTCTTGCCTTCACTCCTAGCAGGAGATGATCATGCCACCTCAGTCGCCTATGACTGGTGGTGCGCTTCATACATGAAGAATGGCCTTATGGCCTCCCATGCGTGTCACGTCTTGAAGGACCTCACTACGAGGGACTCTTACCAGGGCTCAGTACGCTGCGCACAACCTCCTTTCCATGAGCTGGCGCCAGGGGCAACATGGGCAGTCTGCAAGAAGTTCGAGGATAGTGATGCTGAGGGTGAGCTGTCTAACGAGTGGGAGGAGGAAGCAACTTCCACCAAGGGTCTCACAGGGCCGGATGGCACGGAGGACTCTCACTATTTTTGGGCCTTGAGGGCGTTCATTGCAGAGCTCGAGGCCAAGTTCCTGCTGAAGGGCACCAAGGAGGAGAAGGAGGACCTGTTGGTCGCCAAGTCGCAGACCGCCGAGCAGGATGGCCTTGCTTACGTGAAAACTAAGCTGTCGACGCAGGGAAGCGGCGCTCAACGCTGGCAAGTCAGTGGGGGACTCCATCGTCAGACAGGACGTTGAGGAGTGCATCAAGGGTCTGCGCATCAAGGAGTACCGAGATCGCGTATCGGAGCAGCTGCGAGTCAGCCATCCTGCACCCAGCAGGGTCACCTGGGAGGACCTGGAGGTCATCGTGGAGGTGCAGGATAAGTTGAAGAACGATGCAGAAGCATGGGCCCTGACGCTCCAGCAGGAACTCGTGCGCAGACTGACTTGCGTGTATTCCTGCTACGAAGCCAGGATGCTGGGGCTTGACCTCTCTGAGTTGGTGTCCTCCATGAGGCGTTCTGGCTCCTCCCACAAGACTGGGGACAAACGCAGGGACCCCACAAAGAAGGAGCCAGCTCAGTCTGGTGGTGATGGTGCGAGGAGGCCTACAAGGGAGGCGAACAATGCGGAGAGGCAGAAGCCCACTTATGGCAAGGTGCCGCCACCTGACACCTCGAAGCAGTTCGAATGCGAGTACTGCTTCACGAAGTTGCCCCATTCGCCAGAGCGCTGCTATACTGGGTGTCGGGAGGCCAAGGTACCCCACAACTTCCACAAGGATCGCCAGAACTCGAAGTGGCCGAACGAGGTCAAGAATGCTCAGATGCGCGCCTACAACATCGCCCACCGCTTCGATCACCACAAGATGGGTATCACCACGAAGGAGTGGCTCAAGCTGCCGGAGTCCAAGCAGAAGCCGCAGCAGCCGCAGCAGGTGGCAGCCAGCGCTGAGGTGAAGGAGAAGCTCGCCGCAGAGTTGACGGGTCTACAGCCAGGAGTGCCGGCCAAGGGTGGCAAGGGCGTTGAGGCGCAAGCTCAGTCAGAGGATGGCGATGACGTGCCCGAGTACGACTCCAACTTCAACCAGCAGGCGGAGTACGAGGAGGACAATCATGACTGCCTCGTGGGGGAGGAACTGGGGGGCAGTGACGGTGCTGGTGCCAGCCATGCGCCAGAGTTCCAGGCCAGGGCTGCAGTTGCCCTGGGAAGCACTCAGAAGATGCAGAGCTTCAAGGTCAAGACGCCTGAAGAGTTCGACAAAGCTGCTCAGGTACCCAGGGCCATCCCGCCGAACATCCTCAGCAGGAATTTCCACCTGCTGGCGTCCAACCTCCGCAGCTCCATGCGAGCTTGCTCACAGATTGCAGCAATCTTGATATCCCAGCACGCCATTGACGTCCCGAAGGACATCGAGAACCTCCTGGCCCTGGAGGAGCTCATGAACGATGAGCAGAAGAACGCAGCTGAGCAGCCTACCGAGGTCAACGAACACGAGCTCGAGGACGTGCACGCTACGGTGGCGCAAGGGGTTGAAGTGGAAGCCGAGAGCGCAGGACGCCAGAGGGACGAGGAGTTGCCGCTGGATGAGATGCCCGACGGCGTTGTCAACAGTGTCACCGCCCGATGTGCAGCCGCTGCTTGTGTGAGTGATCTGGGGGTTGATACGGCGAGATATACAGGCCGTGAGTATATTATCAATATACAAATTAACACTGCGAAGTTTGGACAGCAACGCGAGTGTACGAAATAGCGGATGATGAGTGCAGTCTCTGAGTGAAGATCTGCTTGAAGCCCAACGCTTCCTCATCTTATACCTTACGTCTCCTATCATCATAGATAGTACCGCCATTGGGTTGTGAACCCGAGACGTAGGTTGAACGACCAGTATTGTGATAACGAATAGTTCGTTCATACTGTGCATGCGTGTTCCGCACATGCTTAAAGCCAAGATGGTTCTTGTTTGTATTCAAGATGTATCTTGCTTTGCCATCTTCGAGTTCGACATACGAACTCTCGATGACAGGGTCATTCAAGTCTTTCCTTGAATAATGACAGATGATGTGACTTATCATCTGACGACAGGTACAGTCATGGTCGACCGTACTGACGACTGTCATAATAATATATGACTCGACCGACTGTCATAATAATATATGACACGACCGACATGACATGACATGACATGGTATGACATGTCTGACAGGTATGACACGTATGACATGTATGACACATATGTCATCGGTCATGACCCTGACAGATCTCCCCTCTTAAAAGAGTTGTGACCTCACAACGGGCATACCTTTGTATATGTCTATGATGTCTTTGTTGTTGTCGCTTCTTGCTGGCACCAGTCTTCTTACACCGATTTGAGGCGTCTCTCATGGTGTTTTTAGGATATTGGGGGGAACTGAGTCCACTTTAGTCCCTCACCTTACAGTTCTTAGGATGTAGCCCACCTTTCTGGAAATCGTATCGTATTTCAGAGTGACGTTTCAAGGTTCAATGAATTGCGTTTCGTGATGCAGATTGACGCTGGATTACTGATTGATCCACACGTATCGTGCGTCAGAGTGACGATTCAAAGCATCCGAAGTCTACGTTACGGATATATATTGCGCTTGCCGTCGACGCCTTTGCGAACGATGATCGACGTTTTAACGAACGATACTCGGCCTTATATATACAACTGATCGACGAAAACCCTTGGGTACATGTTTCCACAGTTATATATAGTGCACCCAACCCTTCCTCCCCTCCTGAAGCTACTATGGAGGTTCACAGGCGGCAACGGGGAGCCCGATTTTTGGGGCTTGTTTTTAATGCAAACGGAGTGGCCCTGCTTAACGGGATTGGACTTATAATCCTTTACCCGGTCTGCTCATCTCCTCAATATTTGGTCCAGTACGCGCGCTTTGACGAACATCTATCGCGATGAGTGAGAATGGATTCGCCACGTACTAATGTGAAATTTCTTTAGTTATGTTTGTCAAGCACAACTTAGGATCACAACTCCGTCTACCTCAGTCGATATCTCCGGTAGCTCGGATGACTGGCCACAGAATCCGATGACAAACCACGGTCTTGGCAAAGGTAGCATTAGCAGTTTTTCACAGATATTGGTACCCGCATATGCGTATCTGTGTAAGGATATGATTTATACAAGGCTCACTACACCTTACTTAGCAAGGAAGGATCAATTCCTGCTCCTGTCATATCAATTTGATGCAGGGTAAAAATGTTAGGGATATAACCCTGCAGTTCTCGGGTTGCAGCCCATTGCACCGAAGGCGCATCGCAGTTCTTGGGATGCGGCCCTGCAGTTCTTGGGATGCAGCCCTGATTATATACGACCGATCGACGAAAACCTCTTGGGTACATGTTTCCACGGCCTGATTATTATTAGGTCGGCAATTATTGGCAAAAGTCATCGGCTATCAGCTTTTGACTCAGAAGCCACAATGTTATAGAAGCTGCGACCTATTGTAACCATAAATTATGCGGCAATTATACCTTCAGCATACGTAGACAATATGATTATGTGGAACTTATAATCCCACTTAAGTTGCATCATGATAAATTTATCCAGGTGTTAACAAGTGTTCAGGATTTGATAAGGGGTTGACGCCCCACAAGCCAAAGGTCACTGTCTCATAAGGCTCGCCTCAAGTGTGCGGCTTTGAGGATTAGCGTCCTGGCGAGGCACAGTCATGATGCTTCCTAGTCCATAATGGAGCTGGAAATGAGAATGCTCAAGATATCCGAAGACAGGAAGGCTTTTGGTTGGCCAGAGTTATTATCAAGATGCTTAACCTTGATGGAATGGCATTCGGATACAAACTGTGCAACCATGCATGTGACTTATGCATTGGTGTATGACTTTGCTGAATTGTCTCTTGTCATGAACCTGGAAGGAATGACGGGCAAATAGCTAGAGTGGCGGATTTACTCACTCGGCTTTGCTGTTCATGGAATTCGATGCCTGATGGCACAACTGGCAATCCTTTGCTCAGATGCTTTCCTTAAGACATTGGCAACAACTTGTGTGCCAGCTTCTCTAGATTTGGGGAGAAACCATGGATCAACAATTCATCAATCAAAACACATGTATCAAGGTTGATTCATCGAATCCTTCAACTCTTGAATTTCGACAATCAGCATCTCAGGCTGTTGACGTCAAAGTGATGGTCGTAAGCTTACAATATAGCTTATTCACATTTGAAAAACCATCGTTCTCCTATGTCAGTGCCCTTCATATAATATGATAGAGCCGGAGAAATATGCATCTATGATTTCTTCATAATGAACTTTATGTGTCAATAAGTCAAATAAGACTTCATTTGATGTTTCAATCGGCATGATGTACCGTGTCATCAACTTCATGGCTGCTATACACAGATGCTGGAACTTTTGATAAGATTTTTAATCTTCCAAGCAAAATCACAATGATGTAAATCAATTTGTGGCAGCTGTATGAAAATGAATGAATCTATACTCTTCCTCCCCCTCGCAAAAGAGATGTATCAAACCAATCAGATGGTGATGGAGGATGTTATTCAATCATTATGGTATGTGAAAAATGGTTTGATAGAGAATCAGACTGAGATTACTCATCGAATGCTTTAGAGGTAACAATGTCAATCTGAACATTGATTTTTTCTACGTCATATTGGTAATATGCCTGACGATTTTGAATGTGGCAAATGCCATATGATGTCAAATGCAGTTGTTGGGTTGCAGCCCACATATATTTGTCAATTCAGGGTCACTATAGTGTGCCCAACGTAGACAATTTTCTGGGGAATGATTGTCATGATGAACAAAGAAATCAATGATGGTACCGAAGTTAACTTTGGTATCGAAGCTAATGGAGAGTCAATCAAGAAGTGTCCGTAATGACAACAACTTACTACGAGTTGTATTTTCGTAGTTGATGGATGGCTGACATGTCATTTCATTATGAATAGAACATGGCATTGCCTAGTGATATGTGTATATTCTTCAGCACATGATCACTTATCTCAATGGTGCCCATTTTATTTTTGGGCAAACACTATTCAGAGACTTGTTATGATAAAGAAGTATGAATGATGAATGTGTCATTTCAATCCAATATAATTGTGACTTGTTTTATGACTATAAAATTTCTGTCACTTTCCAGAATGAGGATGAACTGCGCTTGGAAACCGTATGCAGATTGCGGGTTCGAGTCCCGACATGGCTTTTCCAAGACTTTGTGGCCTAATGGATGAGGCAACAAATTTCTAAACATTCCAGAATGAGCTTTCAAAGAGTCTTTATTCCTCAATGAAGCATACTTGTGTTATGCCAAAATGATATGAAACCACAAATATGGTGTTAATCTATATGTGGATGGTTTATACCATTGTATGTTATTCCACAAATAAATAGTGATGTCAGAATAAAACTTTGGACAATTGCAACTTAGTACAAACCCGAGTGCATTCAAGTCCATTTGTATGCTCAGAATCTGAATCTAATGTGCTTTCTATATGCACATGATAGAACATTTTTCTATGCGATTCTGGATTCAGGAACTAAAGTCAATGTAAAAGTCTTTTCCTATTTCAGACGATGAAACCCTTATTCCCTTAGGTGCAATACCTTATTGTAAGGAATAGTCATTTTCAATACAAGTTTCAATCGATTTTCTCAAATCTGTCACTTTTATGATGACCAGATTGGTCAACTTTACAGCATAACCACTTTTCCTCGCTGAAGGAGATGACTCCCATCATAGGGCGGTATATTAGCTGTTTTCATATGACACATGGAAAATATGAGTAACTCTTGGAGAATTTTGGGATAAACATCCTGAATTGGCTGTGCTTGATTGCTCTATGCCCAAGAATGACCGAAGAGATTACTTGCCAATTTTAGCCATGTGGCGTAGAGGCTGCTTAACAACGGTTGGGTCATGATTCATAAGCTTTGGTCATTGGTCCATAAGCTGGATAGCTATGTTAGCTGTGTTGGAGGCTGAATAGCCATGATTGCACAGATTTTGTCTTTCATGATGAATAGACCTCTGAGAAATGGTGTCTGAAAAATCAATACTTTTGACAACAACTCAACCTTTTGGTATGATGAAGAGCTGATGATCTTTGTTGCACTACAATTGTTTAATGTGCACTAATGAAATGCCTCGTGATATATAATCTCACAGAATAGGCATTGCTCAATGGCGATATGATCAGATATGTAATGATCAATGAAGACAAGATGGTTGGTATGGCTCATTCAGTAGGCATAATTACCTCAAAGAGATGCCAATACACGGATACATATCAAGACATAAGGGCAATAGGCTTATTGTATAGCCTTCAAGGCAGCTAGCATTTATGCTGCATTGGTCAGCTCAGTGGCTTTGACCTTTCTAGGTGTTGTACTCAGGCCGTGGCCTGCATATTGCATTGAGTAATCTTGACACCTTTAATGATCCAATCAGATGATATGTATGAAATATCAAGAATGGTTGCCCTTTTCAATGATCATTGGTGGCAGAGGCTATAGTGCTTGCACCGTGTCAATATACAATTCTAGTCTGGATACATGTTAGACCAGATGTATACAATGTCTAGGTCTTCAAAATCAAGCTCATATGTATCATGGCTGATGTATGTGTCAACTTTATGGAATTCTGCATGGTTTGACTATACATAGCCAGGCTTACCAAAACAAAAACAATGATGCAACTTACTTTGTTTTATTATTTGTCTTTATTATTTATTTGGTTTTTAGTTGTATTTTTAGCTTATCATCTTCCCCCCTCAAGGAAGTGTATTGCTAGGCGGTTGTCAAGCGCCGTTTAAATACAACAGAGGTCCAACCTCTATGTGATGACGTGATAGCTTACTATGAAGCTGGATAGCAGTTCTCGGGTTGCAGCCCATTGCACCAAAGGTGCATCGCAGTCTTTGGGATGCAGCCCGAATTCACGTCATCAGCGTGGGTCATATAGTGCCCAAGCATGTGCTGTATATATACAACACTACCCTCCAGCGGCGAAGTGGCTTGCTATTACCATCATCGTATGCTGTGGGATATCAATATATGATCAGAGAGCATGGATATATATATATATATGTACCATGTTTGTCAATATCGGAGAGACTATGTCTTCCTTAAAATCCTCATGACTATATGTATAATGGTGCTATACTGATGTCAACACCTTCTCTCTGAGTGATTTATTGATTTCAGATGTGATGTCGTGGCAAAAAATATGTCCACGTCATTGGCACGAGTCATGTTGTGTCCATGCATACACGATCTTAGCGCAGGTCACAATACAGTGCCCGAGCATACGCGATTTTAGCGTAGGTCACATTGTGTCTCATTTATTACATCTGAGAATATCTGTTACTCATCTTTGTGAGTCTAGACAGCATTGTGCTGATTGCAATGCTTTCTCTGGTGACTTATATATCACAGATTATACCAAATGTGGTGATCAGTCCAGTGCAATATTTTGTCACCGGAATGTACAGGGATTGTGAATGATTGCAATCCAGCCGGAGGAATAATCCCAACAGCTTATTCTGTACTAATGAATTCATCGGAGTTATACTCATTTCGACGATTCAAAAACCCATGTCATTGTAGTGATGACAACTCATGTGAATATATAGGGTTTTTATCAGAATGCTTTTATGTGATGTCAACATATTATGAACAATTCACTTGCATCTCAGGACAAAGGAGTTACGCTTGGAAGGTCTTGCATGGTGGTCACCAACAGTTATCAGCTGTTATTCGGGTGCCAAATTCTGCCTTCAGCACTGGGACTATATCAACCAGTCTTACAGCGATGTACTTGTCCTTCCCACTCTTATGTACGGTTATAGTGCCAAAGTATATCAGGTGGGATATGAGCTAGTTATCGGTTTTCGGAGGGGTGATACCACTGGTATCGTTGCGCGGTAGCGCAACGATGCCAGTGGTGTCACCCCGTAGAAAACCGATAACTGGCTTATCGGATTTTTAAGAGTGGCCACGTCGGATTTGATATCGGTTGAAGCACTGTGTTATTACTTTCCACGTCGGATTGCGTACATTTCACGAGTTTGGAGTCCTCGAAGCGCACCGATCGATCGCATCGATCGCGATTTCATGACATTCTGAGAATAATTTAAATTTGAATTTGGCGGTGCGATTATTGTCATCTTTAATCTAAGGGTGTAAAACATCAACATCCGTCATTGCGTTGACCCGATGACGATTTTTTTGTGAGCATTTATCCTGATGCGAACCCAGGGCTCCTCATTATTCGAAATTTGCCTTGACGATGCAGCACGTGTAAAGTGAGCAATCTGCTTGCGTTTTATGATGCTTCGCTGATTTCGTTGATTTTGCAGGTAACAAGTTCTGCAGTGCACACTTTCCGCTACTCTTCTGAATTTGCTATGCAGGTCGCGGCATACGTTGTCTCGTTTTCCTTGCTTTCCCCGGTGTACAATTTTATTCATGTTTCCTGTGAGTATTCGACACCTCGGTTCGAAGTTGGACACAAGAGCGCTGCATGCTGCAGCAACTCTTATGTACCCTGCGTGTTCCACGCACTGGGTTTAACTTCGCGACTTTTTTAGAAATGTGCTCCCATCTATGCGTGCCCTGCGCACGGGCATTTCGTCTTGTGGTTCCATCCCTTGCACGTTCTTATGCCGGTCCCCGATTCTCACTAAGGTTTTTCGCCCGGTAGATTTTCACAACCGTTCTGAGAGGCAGGGCAGTGCGACAGTCTTTGACTCGTCTCGGGGTCAAACCCGACCCTGTCGAATGCCAGGTGCGTAGTTCCTTTTGCTTGATGTTTTTCACCAATCGATATTTATACTGCTTGCCATGTTGTTCTAAGCCTGGTTGTTTGACAATGCAGACTTGTGGAAGTTTATTCACAGTTGCCAACGAAGATACCCACGGCAGCATCGAACGTCAAGAAACATACAGGTGTGTTTATGCTTATCTACAAGTGCCAATGTACGTGTATATCATTCTTGTATGCCGTGTTTTTTAAGCTGCGTAGCCCACCCCCCTACGTGAGAACTTTCGCACCGATAGTGCGTGCTCTGTTCCCATTTTTACTATTACTATTGTTGTGTCCCTCCAGGAATTCTGTACTTACGGAGAGATGAAGTACACCAAGTTTTTTTTTTCCGCGTGGTACGTCGCTTTTTCACTCCGGCATTCCGTGTTTGCACTATTTTCCTGCTAAAGTGTTCTGACGCTTTGTTTAGTTCCCACAGATGGTTCACTCGCAACGAGGCTTACCCTTTACACTTTATGCGAGGAGGTGCGTCGGCCATCCTTTTACGGTCTCCGTTTTCACGCCTCCGGAAATTGAGGCAGGGCAGTGGGACAGTCCGTGTCCCGCCTCGGGGTCAAACCCGACCCTGCCATCGTATGGTGCGTCCCTCCTCCCTTTTGAACTTTTCATTCTGGTCTGATTTTCTTGACTTTCCTTATGTGCTTTACTATTCTAATTGTATTTGTTTGAAACTTTCAGCTTTACCTCAGTTTCTTCGGCACGTACATCGAGGACATCTACGAAACGATCACTGTTTGGAGGGCAGGTGCGTGGGTGTTGTATCACATGATTTATGATTTTCAATATTTGTGTGTTTTGGCACCACTCTGGTTCCAAGTGCAGTGCTTTAAAGTGTGGTTGATTCCCCTGCAGGGTTGATCCTCTTTCGGGGCCGAAAAGCTCTGCCCATGATGGGGGGTGCGCCCTTCGTTATTTTTCTCGAGTGTACACTCAGTGTACACTCATTTGTTTGGGTGTCCTGTCCTTGTTTGCGTGTCCTGCTTTGCATACACTCATTTGCTCATTTGCATATACTCATTTGTTTGGGTGTCCTGCTTTGCATACACTGTTTGCATATACTGTTTGCATACATACACTGTTTGCATACATACACTGCTTTGCATACACTGTTTGCATACATACACTGCTTTGCATATCATACGCAAAATCAGTTTGCATACACAATTTGGGCAAAATCTGTTTGCCTACATCTGTTGGCATTTCATACGTTCTTAGTCTTTGAGCAAAATCTGCTTTGCATCTTTGTGCAAAATCTGCTTTGCATACACTGCTTTGCATATCATACCTTTGTCAGTGTGTGCCATGCAGGTTTTTTGCATGAAGGTTAACGCGTGAGCTGGAATTTGGCAAAAGTCTGCTCTAGGCTGAATCTCTGTCGTGACCTGCATTAGATTTCTGTTCCAAGTGTCCAATTTGGACCCAATCAGGATATCCTGTTATGAATTCCTGTCTTCATAGAATATTTTCTTATCCCTTGCCACGTAAGTGAAATATTCTGTTATCACCCCTGAATATTCTGTTATCATTTTAGAATATTCTGTTATCAGTTTAGAATATTCTGTTATCAGTTTAGAATATTCTGTTATCAGCTGCCACATCAGCTGATAACAATATTATCACATCCGACGTGTCAACTGATGGTAGCTCTAAAAAAGTAAAAATCCGATAAATATATATATATACATTATATAACTATCATCTTCTGATCCAGGATATGCAATTAAGCATGGTATCAGGTTATATGTTATGTATATAGTTCAGCATTCCAAACTTACTCGAGAATGTAAATGCTGAGCAAAAGTCAACTTATAGTCATTGGGATATAGTTTCCCATCCGAGTTTACACTTTATTAGTGATGGTGGATTTAACGTTGTACAGATTTCAACGTTACTTGTGGATGCAGTGGTTTTATCAAAAGCAATCCATCAGAAATCACCAGATCGGAATATAAAATGGATATGTGTGTGATCCTATCCACCTTCTTCCCCCCTCGAGGAAGTGTGAACACATAGGCAGTCAGTTGCCTATATACCTCATAGCTTATAGCTTATAGGTTATAGCATGCAGTCCTTATAGGAAGCAGCCGTTACAGTTTAGGGTTGTTGCCCAACAGTTCTTGGGTTGTTGCCCGATATATAATCATGTCTGTGTCGAATACAGCATGATATGTTAATGCCAAACACGAAGTTTATCGAAATTATAGTGGCATTGTTGGGCATGTCAGGTTACAGTGGCCCATATACCCAATAATATAATTAGGGTGTTACATGGTATCAGTAACCCTATAATAGGTAAAAATAAGCAGTATAAACTTTTTGCAAATGTTTTTAAGCAAAACTGCATATGATACCAAACTGAATGTTACATAGTGTTCAGAAGGTACGTTACACCCCCTGTCACACACATTCAGATTTTAGGGTGTTACAGGGTGTTACACGTGTTATGTCATTCAGGGATTGTTATTTGATAGCTAAATATTCGTTATAGCAAAAAAAATCAATCCTAAATTTTCAAAAGATTACACGTAGAACATTTTGACCGATTTATTGTTACAGCCAATATGTACACCCCTACATATTCCACACCTATTATCTAGGGTGTTACACGAGATATGACATGTGTCATTATGATTTCCTCATACCTTAATAGGTATAAAATCATAATATCAAATAAAACAAGGTCCAATTTTCAAATTTCAAATTAATCGCCAAAGAATTTTACCGATTTTGGCCATTTTTCAACATATATATATATATGTTGATATATGTACATATCTCTGTGTGTGTGGAATGTAAAGTACAGAATCACTGCAATAAACTTTACTTTTGCACATGACAAATTTCATGGCAAATAAGTAAATTATGCTGTATATCAACATCTATGGTTGACAGCATTTCTGGGTTTTACTGATTTAAACCCATGGCAGTAAATGTACATTCTGATGATATATAGAGTTATCAACTTAAGTGGGAACATCCATTTAGGAACATCCACTTTAGTGATATTTGTCAATCTATGATCTGTTCTGAGCATAGGTCTGTGCTCTAAGATTTATCAAAATGATATTTCTTATTTAGAACATATCTGGACATTGCTTGATATAATCACAGCAATTTGACACAACACATTTGTATGTGTGTGCTGTCCTCAAAAACTATTATCAGATGTCATGTAGATACTGATCTGAGAGTTACATGCATTTGAACTGATCATATCTGAATCAATTATCATTATGCAATGTAGTTTTTGACGTTGCTCCAGCGATGATATGTGGAATGACGAGTGGACTGCACCCAACAGTTACCAGTTGTTGCATGGGTGCAGTATCTTGCCTTCGGGTCTGGAGATAACTCCATCCAGCCCTACAGCATGTTGATTTATCTGTTCCCATATCTATCACAATCGCTGACACTTTCCACGCACATGTGTTTGGAAAGTGGTATCTACATTATCATATACATGATAGATAATTAAGTTAATCAATTCACTTTGAATCAGTGAATATTAATACATACAATGCAATGTGTGTGCATGCATGCAGTGCTTATTGATTAGCACTTTTGTCAGTGTGTGTGTGTGTTAACTTTTACACACTTTGCAGTAAGATAACTTCTGGACATTACAACATTTCCAGACAGTTCATCATGCAGGATTATCAGCATACCATGCACTGAATACGTCTAGCATGATATATTAAGCTTAGGAGTATTGTAATTCCAAAATAATCTCATTTACAAAATGAGTTGCTGGGTATATTTCACATACAGCTCCGGTGAGTATCCTTTCAGTAATCCACAGTAGAACAATATGTTGTCCGAGGAGTATCTCGACTCCACCGGGTCACAATGAGCTAATTACTGTGTTAAGATTACTGAACAGGCACCTTATACTGTATGGGTTCTAATATAGTTAGCATGCACTGCAAATGAATGCTTTGTGCACATCACTGAGGTATGGCTTACGCGAGGTCGACTTTACACAAAACTTCCGATTTTCTAGATCGTGAGATAAATGCGATTGAAGTGTGCTCTTAAGTATGGTTAAGTATGGCAGGTAACCGAGCGGTATCGGCCATAACTTTTCAATGCCTGGGTCAATTGTATACCCAGAGCGCGCAATATGTTTAGATTGGTTTAAGCGACATGTTTACCGAATAAAAATATTTTCCGAAGTTTTGTGTAAAGTCGACCTCGCGTAAGCCATACCTTGACATCTATTCCAACTGTTACCGTGATCAAGTTGGATCATTTAGAACATCTGTTATAATAATGCATGCAACTTACAGTGTAGCAGTCATTCAGTATAAGATATACATATACTCAGATGTTGCAGGTAATATATGTTGTAAGTTAGTGTATGCTCAAATAAACATTTTGCACACTATACTTCAGATAAGTATGAAATGCTGTACTCTAATCATCAGTATTAGAAATATTGATGCAGTCATCAGATCATAGTGTGAATTGTTGCAGTATGGTGATCATAAATTCACAGCAGTATAGTGACCATGCGTCCACAGCAGTATGGTGATCATGCGTCCACAGCATCCCTGCATGTATACAATCATTCTGCAGAGGATACTGACGCGCGTACACATTTTATATGTATCGCTGCATAAAGACACGTTAGGAATCATGCGCCTTTAAAATGTGCGTCCATTGCATCAGATGAAATCATGACATCGCGCTGACGTGCACATCGCGCACACGAGCATCACATCAGTGCACATCGCGCTGACGAACTAAAATCATCATACGAGCATTTGCGAAAATCGATTGCTGATGTACGTCGCATACTGATGATCGCTGATGTACGTCGCATGAACGAATGCGAGCGCGCTGTTAAACGAAATTTCGTGCGTCCAGTCGCAGTTGATGAAAATCATATGTGCTGACGATCATTTTTCGTTCGCGCATCTGAATCTCGCATACAGTGACATTCCTGCGAATTTTGACATCATTTGCATGCGTTCCGTACACTGTGCGCACACCTTGTCGCTTATAGAATCAAAACGATTTCTCTGCGGATGCTGTTAGCTGCGAATATGTTCGCGATGAAAAATCTCCTCGCGCAATCCGTGTGCTGACGATATGCAAGCGTATATTATTCGAGTTGCAGATATTCAATATCACTGCGAGCGCTGTCGCTTATGCGCCCACCTGCAAACCTGCGAACAATATACTGTATACTATGTCTGACGCTGCACTCACTTGAGTTCTCTTTTCGTGCCTTGACGAGTTTTAGAATACCATATGATACGGCGAGATATACAGCCCGTGAGTATATTATCAATATACAAATTAACACTGCGAAGTTTGGACAGCAACGCGAGTGTACGAAATAGCGGATGATGAGTGCAGTCTCTGAGTGAAGATCTGCTTGAAGCCCAACGCTTCCTCATCTTATACCTTACGTCTCCTATCATCATAGATAGTACCGCCATTGGGTTGTGAACCCGAGACGTAGGTTGAACGAACGACCAGTATTGTGATAACGAATAGTTCGTTCATACTGTGCATGCGTGTTCCGCACATGCTTAAAGCCAAGATGGTTCTTGTTTGTATTCAAGATGTATCTTGCTTTGCCATCTTCGAGTTCGACATACGAACTCTCGATGACAGGGGCATTCAAGTCTTTCCTTGAATAATGACAGATGATGTGACTTATCATCTGACGACAGGTACAGTCATGGTCGACCGTACTGACGACTGTCATAATAATATATGACTCGACCGACTGTCATAATAATATATGACACGACCGACATGACATGGTATGACATGGTATGACATGTCTGACATGTATGACACGTATGACATGTATGACACGTATGTCATCGGTCATGGCCCTGACAGGGGTGGTCGACTTCAGTGACCATGGACATGTCCGAGCCGGCACCATCAAGACCCGTGCCTACGACTCACTGAGAGAAAAGATGAAGCAGCACCTGACCGACGAGCAGGCACTGCTGATGACACAGGTTCAGCCCATCTGCAAGTTGCAGAATGCCACTCTGTATGAGGGCCTGGCGCTGGTTTCATCTGGGGGCGAGCTCATGCTTTATCGGGCGATCCTCATGGACACCGGCGCCAACTGTAACATCATCTCCATCGCGGTCGTGAGGCGACTGGGCCTTACGGTGTATGAGGCCAGCACCGGTGCCAAGGTCACCAGGTGTGACAACAGCCCCACGAAGTTCACGCATTACTGCCATGTGGACGTCATACTGGCTGCAGGCACACCGCACATGACACTTCACCGGCTTTACAACACACTATTCGATGAAAATGACATTATCATATGTCATTTTTGGATTTATATATATTTCATACAAATCAGGGTTTAGTGATATTTATGCGCGAAATAGGGATACATAAAGGCAACACGGTAGAAAAGTGCAGTATGCGTACAATGAAAACACCGAAATATGCATACATGTATCATTCTTTATTCAAATGTTTACGAGTAGAGTACTTTTCACCCTATACCGTCGAGGCATGACTGATACTATCAGTCAGGGCGGTCGACAAATCCTACTATCTTATTCATCATTCTCATCTTCCTCATCTTCATCTAAGTCTTCTTCCTCGGATTCGGCAGTGGCTGCTTCCTTCCCCTTCGCCGTCGGTTCGCACTTCGATTTGGGCTTCAACTCGGCATGCTGATCGGGCTCGGCGTCGAAATTGATCAGCCGTTGCTGCGCAGAGCTGACCATGTACTGGTCGTGGTCGAAGCCGATCGCGTTCATATCACACCTCATGGCGGCCATGGACGTCGAGCCGACGCCGCAGCAAGCGTCGAGAATCCAGTTGAGTGGATGGCCGTTCTCATCCTTCTTGCCCGGATTGTCACCGAGCATGTGGCACTGGATCAGCTCCATCAACAGAGCTTGGGGTTTCTGATGGTTATTCACGACTTTGCTGTCGCGTTTGAACATCTGGTGCACAACCGGGAAGCCGCGCAAAAGTGACGCGCGGCTCACACGTTCACCTTCTCCAAATAAAATCAAAGTTGAACATCCACTCCGGCTTTTTAGAAGACTCCCCCTGGGCATCGCTCTTTACATGGTACCCCAGGACGCCACATTCAACGTCATTGTAGCGTACGGTCTTGTTGGGGTTCATGTTCACGTTCTGCTTGTGCCAGAAGAACCGCTCCGCGCGGCCGGAGCAGTAATTGTCAATCACCTCCAGAAAATCGTTTTGTTGGACGAAACCGCAAAAGATAGCGACTGTCCATGCCGGGGCGGTGGTCTTGGCGTTGAAAGACTCCAGGAACGGTTGCACCTCCTCCTTGGTCATCGCGTCGGGAGTCTTCTCCTTGTCAAGGGCGTAATTGCAGTCGATGATCGTCCCCGTGAAGGGCAGCCTCGGGACGTCCTTCATATCGTTCATGCTGCCCTTGACGATCTTCCAACGAGGGAACATCGGCACGTTCGTCTCATGTGTGGGCTCGTCGTCCTCAAGGCCTGCCTCTCCTGGAACCTTAGGCTCCGGCCCCTCGGTCCGCGCCTCCCGATAGAGTTTGATGTCGACTTTCACCTCGATCTGTTGCAAGCCTTGGATGTGCGCCGCGCGTGGCGCCTGCGCTTCTTTGAGATTCGCCCGCGCGTTCTCGACGTAATTCAAGATCGCGTGCGGAACTTCCCCAGACCCCCCCCGGCGCGCTCCCCCCTGAGTTGAAGGTAAGCAGCCGATCAACGACTCGATTTTCTCTTGGGAGCTCCAGTAGGGGGTGAACTCGGCCTTGAATTCGTCCCAGTTTTGCAATCCCGCCGCGGACACCAAGTGCTTCTGCACCATGCGTTCCTTCTTGAACTGGCTTATCATCTGCCCCCCCTCTTTTACTGACAACTCCTTGTTGATAATCTGGCGCAGATACGTGTCCACCTTGTCGAACTCCGCCTCCCCCGCCAAGCCGCCCAAGTTAATCCAGAACGTCATACCCATGGATTTGGCATTGTGGAGAAACTGAGCTTCTTCCACCAAAATGCCTGCCCCTTTAGACGAGCCCGCTCCGTGGTCCCCGCCTCCTCGTTGCACCTCGTCTTCCATCTGTAAGTAAAAAAACATTTTTAGCATGTCTTAAAATATAGAAAAGGATGCTTTGGGGGGGTAAACACTGTTTGAAGCAGAAGTAAAAAGTAATTTACCTGTCGGTTGGAGGTGCCCTTTTTGCCAGCTTTCTTGGCGGGTCCCTTAGCGGGCGAAGATGAGGCCTTGCGCTTTTTGGTCTTCGAAGCCAAAGGGTTTTTCATGCCCTTCAGGTCAAACCTTCTGTAAGCCTCCATGATGCTAACGCAGAGGTCCCACGTCTGCGGCCGGAAATTGGCAATTGTCCAGTGCATGAAGTAGTGGTTGATTTGCGTGCCGCCGAACACAGAATGCTTGGACATCGCTACTTCCTTCACATGCGTCTCCATCGACTGGTTCAAGTGAGACATTACGGGGTACCAACTTGTGACCCGATCGAGGTGAGCGTTGATGTCATCGTCCAGCGTCTTCACCGTCACCTCTACCTCAGGGAGGGTCTCAGGGTCTCCCTCGCGCTCAGACGTCTCCACATCCTCGATGTACTGGAATCCCTTGGGATATTTCTCGGGATCCGGGACTGAAAATCCATGCTCTGATTCGAACTCCGCCATTTTTTGCACCAGCCCTCCGACCTCGTAATACCCAGGTTGATAAGAGGTACCCCGTTCGGTGTCCTCGGGGACGCTGGCGACGAACTCGGAGATCAACGCTTCTCGGTAAACCTTGTACACGACCCCATGCTTTTCGAAAAGGGTCGAACGAAGCCCTTGCATGAACTGAGTGTTGTCTTTGCCTTTCGTCTTCTGGTCGATTTGGTTCTGCATCTCGCCTAAGAACCGAATCATGTCAGGCGTGAGACCGATGTAGATCTTGCTCTCGAAGAACGCGAAGGCTATCTCCAACGGGATTTCCTCGTGACACTCGTCGGTGGCTTGATAACAGTGCTGGTGCCCAAAAACCTTGCCTCTGTATTCTCCCCTCAGAGCTTTTTTCAGGGAGAATTCGGCACGGGTTTTGACATCGTCGATCGCAACAAGACCCGCATTGAAAGGGGCCCACGGGTTCTCCTTCCTGCTGGACTTGATCTCGTTCACCCAGCCCCTCTCTTGATCCCGGCAGGCCTCGTACCCCGTCGCGTGGTACAGGCATTCAATGGGGAGACGAAACACACTCCCTTGCTCCGCCGCCTCGTCGGTCGACATGGGATTCGGCCACCGGTGCTCCATCTCGATTTGCCTGCACAGCTTTGCTTTCTCCTCATAATCCATCTTTGCTGCATGCTCCACTGTCAGCTTAGCGTGCCACCCATGTGCAGCCACCTCGGCTGCCTTCCTTGCCTCAGATGGGGTGGCCACTTGAGACATATCCACATTAGCGCCCGCTCCAGTAAACGCTCTGGAGCCACTAGGTCCTTGAAGGGCGCGTTCGGCAGCACGCTGCACATCCGTTCTCCTGGCAGCCTGGGACAAGACGAAACTGTTCATTAGCTAATGAACGCCTTCCGCCCCGGTCAGGGCTCAGGGCGCGCGTTTCGAGGCGGAAAGCGTTCATTAGCTAATGAACGCCTTCCGCCCCGGTCAGGGCTCAGGGCGCGCGTTTCGAGGCGAAAGCGTTCATTAGCTAATGAACGCCTTCCGCCCCGGTCCAGGCTCAGGGCGCGCGTTTCGAGGCCGAAAGCGTTCATTAGCTAATGAACGCTTTCCGCCCCGGTCCAGGCGCACCTACTCAACACATTAAATTTTGGCCCGAAAGGATAAGTATGTAACAAGTTAGGGAAATCCATCGTTTCCGCTAATCGTGCGTAGCCTCAAACCGATAGTGTCATAGTTTTCGATGTATTACGCCTATCGTGCTAATAAACTATATACCGAAATTTTTGTCTATGCAAAAACTATTCAGCACACTAAATTTCAGCCTGAAAGGATAAGTATGTAAAAAGTTAGAAAAATACAAAAAAAGAGTATGTAAGGTATGAGCTAACAAAAGCTCGCGTCAAGATAAGTTATGACTGTATGAGTGATATGCAAGTGGTATATGCTAAGTTTAAAGCTTGGATGACTAGTTGCGGTATGCTCGAATGACAAGTTCGGATGCTCGGATGGCGAGTGGGTATGCTCGGATGGCGAGTGGGTATGCTCGGATGGCGAGTGGGTATGCTCGGATGGCGAGTTCGGATGCTCGGATGGCAAGCTTGCCTTTTTGGCAAGCTTGCCTCTTTAGCTCACATGCTTGGCTCTTTAGCTGCACGATCCTGAGGGAGCGCTCTCTTGCCAGGCAAGGGGCTCTAACCCTCATTTTCGTGAAGTGCGCCACAGCAATGTGATAATTCACATGCTTGGCTCTTTAGCTGCACGATCCTGAGGGAGCGCTCTCTTGCCAGGCAAGGGGCTCTAACCCTCATTTTCGTGAAGTGCGCCACAGCAATGTGATGAAAGGTGGCATCTCAGGTCCAACTGAGATCTCCGAACTTGGTTCGGCGCTCTTTAGATTTGAGCTAATGCCACTAAAATAGAACGATCGACGACTCATACCTTCTCAATTCCATCCATTGGAACGAATTCCTTCCTCGCGCTTTGATATGTGATGTCCGGAATTTTGGCCTACCATGGAAGGCCTCCTACTGTGGCACAGTGTGCCACAAATACAGGCCCCATGGACGATTTTCGTGAATACTTCGATTATGAATCAAACGAAGTAGCTACATGTCGTAATTTTTCACGGAGAGTAACGTGACGTTCTCAGAAATTTCGTCGGATAAACGGTTGCGGTAGAAAAGCGTCGCGCTGAAAAATCTGCGAGTGGAAGAATACTTAGTTTGGCCAAAAGGAAAACGCAAGTTTCGGTAAAATTACCCAATTGAAGTGTGTGAAATAGAAACATCTTGTCTCTTTCGCGCTGAGTTTTGCGGTGAAAGCAGTGCAACCCTCAGTTGCCAATTTGAGTTCCCTTTAGCGAGGGTTTCCAAGCGACGAACAAAATCTTACCTCGCGCCCTTATTTCATTCGCTTGATATATTTCCGCAAGGAAGCTGCGTTTAAGAACGCAGTGAACGAAATCATTTCCTGCTGCTGCTGCATCTTTGACCGCAATTTTTGAAATTATCTCTGCATAGAATTCGATTTTATTTCTGCCTCCGTCGGCGCATTCAAATTCACCGATGACCACAACGAACAGACCGGGTGATGATGATGCATGTTTTTCTTCACTCGACTGTCAATGTCACTGAGCGAATGTTTTCCGCATGAACGGCGCATTGCGCCCGATGGGCATCATTTCGATCTCCAATCACGGGACGGCGCTTTGGTTCTTCGAGCCAAGATGCTGCCCGATGCGACATTCGTCATTTGTCGAATAGTGGACGACGATAGACGAATTTCGGCAGATCCCAAATTGCATCGGTGGTCGGAAATTATGTAATATTTATATTTCCACGATGATCCGCATGACTTATCCATTTGCAGCTCATCGTATAACTGTAATATGATAACGGCCGAAGAGTGTATATGCTGATTTATAGGATACTGGACGGACAACAGAAGAACTACAGCCGATTTCAAATTGCATCAGGCCACGGAATTTATACACTAGTTATATATTCGCGATGATTCGCAAGACTTACCGATTTGCTGCCTGCTGTACTATTGTCGTAGGATAACGGCCGAATCTTGGATACGACGATTTATAGCACGAGCTCGTTCACCGTATTTCCTTCATGTGCAACGCGAGTCACAAAAATATGAATTATATATTACACACGTTTCAATACGGTCGAATCCGAAAAGTGAAAATATATAAGAACGCCACGATACTCACCGATCGGTTCCGGAAAGCGCGTCCAGCGATAATTTAGTATACTCGACTGATATCGTAAACCTCGTGGATAACGTCACTCCCGAATTCTGATACGAAAAACACGTTTCATGTCATTTATACAGTCTGACGTCACTCGTGTATAATGATTCAAAAATGACTTGTCGCGAGGATTATGTTCCTAAAATGCACCCGAATCGGGTTGTGTCCCATATACTGGAGTGGCACGATTCGAATAAATATGTTAAAAAACTGCACACTAAAAAAACCCGGATGGTCATCACAGGAATGTGGAATATTGTATCATAAATTTCTAAATAAATTTCATAAAGTACATTCGCGACGCGTTGGTCGAGTTGGTACGGCGCTAGGCTATGAACCTCGCACTCGTGGGTTCGATTCCCACTAAGGGTGTAGGTTGCGCAGATTTAAGGCGTGGTTTGGAGAGTGCTGACGAGCACGCGACGGCCGTCCCGCCTGCAGACGTGCAGTGCTGGGGGTGTCTCCCAAGCGTCTTAGATCCAGCCAACCTATAAAAACCCTTATGCGTTTCCTTGGATAATTTGTTAATTATTTTTGAGTGACGGTGTCTTTTGTTTTGTAACAGGTGTGCTTTAAGTTCTACTATATGGCTTACGGCATCAGCTACGGGTATCTTCACGACTGTCGGACACGCGTGCTCGAGGGCCGACACACGTTTGTTCATGGATTGACGTACGAGGAGAACAACCACAAGATTTCCTTGAAACGCGAGTCGGTCGTCGCATGGATCAAGAAATACGCCGACGAATACGGACAACCCCAACCTGACAAAGCCGAGATTCACCTTTCGGATGGTTTGACCATCGAAGAGCTGTGGGACGAGTACATCGAGGGCTTGCGTGAGAATGAGGAGAGCAAAAAGATCTCTCTCAGTTACTTCTACAAAGTATTTGACGAAGATTGCAGCTCTTGGCTCAAGATTCCATCGGTGAACCGATTTTCTCAGTGCGATGTTTGCGCGTCCTTCAAGTTATTGAAGGAAGGCTTAACCAAATCTCAAAAAGGTGAATATTCTTGAATAGCTTTGTGATGTGTTTATATGCTTATGTAATTTGTTCACTGACCCGAATGTGTGTACCTTTTACAGCGCAATACAACGGGCCTCTCAACAAACATCTGGCAATCGCACGAGCGGAGCGCCAGAAGTTCTACAAACATGGTCGTAAAGCGAATATGACCAAGAGCATTGCCATGAACAAAACTTGGCATAAGTATGCCTCGGTGATCATCGATGGCATGACGCAGTGGACCACCCGACTGCCACACTTTCGACGTATCTCTAAACATCTGGACTCTAAGGACTTCCTTGACGTGCACAACATGGGGAGCATGATCGAGAACGTGGGCCGCTTCATGGATTTCAACTACGCCAACTTCAAGGACGATGCGAACTTCCTTGTCAACGTTTTGCACCGGGATATCCTCCGCATTCAAGAGCATCGACGCAACGGGGACGGGGAAAATTCATACCCGATGCCGGAAGTATTGTATGTACAGCTTGACAATGTGAGCACCAACAAGAGCAAGTTGATGTTGGCATACGCAGCTTGGCTGGTTCACACGGACGTCTTTCGCAAGGTGAAACTCAACTTTCTGTTGGTGGGACATACGCACGAGAACATTGACCAGATGTTTTCACGCTTCTCCGTGCGTCTACGACGCAAGCAAGCTTGGACGCTCGACGAGATGATAGAGGTCGCACAAGAATGCTTTACGGATGGTGTAACGTGCGAGCACACCGAGAAGATCTTCGACTTCACCTCTTGGTTTGATGGTCACGTCTTCGATTGCCACAATATTTTGGCACAGCAGGCTTTCAAGTTCAAGAAGAACGAGCACGGCGAAGTGGGCATGCAGTACAAACAGTATTCCATTTCACCAAAATGGTTACCCGAGACTCCATTGCCAAAGCTTGTTTCTACACCCCCTGTCGCGGGGCCTGGATACATCAAGCCGATTCCTTTTACCGAAGAAGGCATCGAAAAGCTTGAGCATACCTTACAGGCGTTGAAGGACATTTTGGGCACAAAGCTCACGGACGTGCACGAAAAGTTTTGGCGCGAGGATGTCATCGAGAAACAGCGCCACCTAACTGCTGGTGGAGAATGTCAAGCGCCCGCGATACCCTTCCAGCATCCCGAGAAAATGGCCATCGAGCGCAATGCCACCTTGGTTCGACTGATAGAGGCGCCCGCGTTGGCGATAGAAGCTGCCGGGGCTGCCGCCGTCCCCGCTATACCGGTGCGCATCCAACGCCGAATTGATCGAGCGCCGATAGAAGTGTACAACGGTAAACGGAAACACCAAGGTCGAGCCCAAAAGCGAGCAGAGCAGTACGTGGACAACGCCCAGTGGGAGGTCACCTACGGCCAGATGACAGTCGGCAGCTTTGCAGTGGCTCTCGCGGTGGAATCTGAAAACGACAAGTTCGCTTTCCGCGTACAACTGAGGCGAAGCGAATGGTCGGATCCGTTGTACTTGGTGAAGGTGGAGGCGCGCTATCCGTCAACTCAACAGCTGCTATATCGCTATTTCCAACCCAAAAAGCACACCGACACCAAGAAGAAGCACCTCGGCAAGCAGCTTGCGAGTCACGCAGGAGCTTTCGCAGCGCCACCGGGGCACCGACCGTCTACCGAGACTTTCGATAAGAATGAAATAGTGCTGGCATGGAATGTGGATGCGAAAGACCCCGAACGGAGTATACCGAACGAGCAATACGCGCAGATAGTCGTCGCTTTGCTTGCACAACAATCCAAACGCACGCGCAAGGACCTAGGTGACTTGAATGAATCGGATGATTCCGATGAAGACGAAGCTTTTGATAATTGCGTAGCGGTAGCGGTAGCACCTGAAGTGGACGCGTAAAGCAAGACGGGAAAAAAAACATGTAAATAATATGTGTATAACGTGTATATAGATTCTGAGTCAAAAGTTCTTTGTGTTTTCACTCCTCCTAGATTTCGAAAAAGTGCATTTGACCTCAATTTTGTACCATAAAAACCATTAAATCTAATGCACAACCTGCACTTGCATGTTCTTGACTGTTAAAATGCGGCTTTTTAATCCTATCATGAGGTAAATAAGGCAATATCATTTTCACATGAGAATATCATTTTCATCGAATAGTGTGTTTTACGCCTTCGTGACCTTCGAGCCCGAGAACTCTTGGGACCTGCTGATAGGTACTGGGCCGCTGAAGAACTCCTTGATGATTGACATCAAGCTTGGGAGTGGTGTGGCCGTGTCACATGCGCCGACGATTCTGGGCATGGATACTCAGGTGGTGCTTCGTTCCGTTGGTAGACATGACACCACCCAGACGTCCCGACCTGCCCAGACGGGTGGATCCTACGGTGTGCTTGATGTCGGAGATCTTTGGGCAAGGATTGGAGTGCGAATGGTTAAGGCACTCACCTCCGAGCGTGAGGGGGGAGAGGTTCGCTGCTTCTGGCCAGCGTTCCGAGCACATTGACGACGACGTGGAATCATCATTGGCGTCACCAGCGCCTTCGGCGAGAGAGCCTGGTGAAATCCCACGGCCTTGCGTCAGCACGCACGCAGAGCTGCAGGCGCAGAATCGCCTTTGGACAGCCCCGATGAGCATTCGCCGAAGGAGTGCCCTGGCGCCACTGGCAACTGCCGTGCAGACAGCATCAGAGGGCGTGCTCGCACAGTTTTACGATGAGCCGAGCCCTTGGAAGGGTGGGCGTGCACAGTGGTTCGCTGAGGACCAGGTCACGGAGATTCGTCCGCCTCTCGACTACAACTGGGCGGATCAGAGACTGTGTCTGGACCGGAGCCGCATCGCGCGTCTCTGCCGCATCCTCCAGCGCCCAACCCAGGACATGCCGACTCGACCTTCCCGAGATCATGTCTGCGTGGAGTTCACCCGGTGTCACGAGCAGCAGTGGGTGACAATAGACCAGCTGATGTTCCCTAACTGGCTGCACGTGGATCAGAAGCTGCAGCATGCCGAGGAGACGGACCGCTGGATACTCGGCGGCACCTACATGACGCACGTACCGTCCTCTGCCAGCAAGCACAACGTCGCCATGCCCAGGCCGAGAGACATTTCAAGGCTCGACTTCACCCCGATCCAGAAGCTGCAGGACAAGGTCCAGACATTGCTCAAGTGCCCCAGTGGCGAGGTCACTGGGACCCTCATGTGGGATCTGAAGGAGAACGCCTTCTGTGTCCAGCCGGACACAGCCACGCAGTACCTCGACTTGATGGGCTGTACGTTGGAGCACGCGTTCGTGAGCAATGGCGAGGAGTTGCTGCAAGAGCTCCAACTCCCTCACTGGTACGAGAGCACTGGGGTCTGGCGGTACCAGTTGCTTAGATATCTCTGCCCAGTGGACGTGGAGTCCCTCTCGAGAGGCATATTCCAGCAGTATGCTCGACACGGCCAAGAAGGACCACCCTTGGAGCTCGTCTCTCTGGATTCCAACGCCAAGTACTACCCGGTGGAAGATGGTCTTGGTGGGCACGGTAGAGTGTTCGCCGAGAATGCAGCCGCCCTGGAGTACATACAATTGGGAGAGATGCGGAGGATGCTCAAGTCGGTCAACACCGAGCAGCAGGGGTACGAGGCGATTGACGCAGGTGGTGAACGCAGGCCACCGCCACCCCGTAACATGGTGAACACCAGGCTCACGAAGCGCGCCCTGACGCAACCACCTGCGCTTGCTGCTGGGGCGGGGCCGTCTCAGGCCGCCGCTGGGCCGTCTCAGGCCGCCGCAGGGCCATCTCGGGCCGCCGCTGGGCCGTCGCAGGCCACCGCTGGACCGTCTCGTGCCAGGTCCGCCAGCAGGCCCGCGCCGACGCGAGCGAGGTCGCCGCCGAGCAGAGGCTACTCAACGACGCCGTCGCCACCATCCCACGACGTTGGTCTTGCGGGCGATTCATCCCGTGCGTTGTCGCCTTCGCTCATTTGCGCCACAGCAGCTGGACCCTTGAGTCCTGCTGGCTCTCCTCGTGGAGGGTCGTCGCCTGCTCTGAGTGACATTGGCCCATGGGCGAACTCAATCCGTGTCCCACGTGGGTCTCGGCCACGTTCCCCGCGAGACGTATCCTCTGCACCTCCGGGTCCGCCACGGGCGCAGCGTCTGTCTCCGTCCCCCGCGAGGACACCTCCGTCTCCATCGGGGTCAGATTGGGATGCCGTACAGCGAGCCACACGCTTATCCGGCACCTCAGTGCACACGTTTCTGTCCGTGGAGGAGGTGAGGGCCTTGAGGGATCTCCGCAACCTCACCGTCTTCATGGTGAAGTTTGGCGTGACGTTCATGGATCGCTTTCGAGGCCGCCGTGTCGTGTATGAGCTTGGCGTGTGCAACCGTGAACGAGGTCTCCGGCTTCGGACGCATCCAGGTATCCCCGGCAAGGTCGAGAGGAAGCACAACAAGACCATACATTGTGGGAACCAGGGCTGGCGCCTCCCTCTTGGGGGACAGACGACGTCTTCCAACCTGCTGGAGGCGATCACGTCGGTCTATGCCGATCTGTCAAATTTTGGTTCAGGTTCGGAGCGTGAAGGAGGCCATGCGAGGAACATCGAGAGGTCGCTATGCTCCTACGTGGGGCTGGGGTCAATGCACGTGCTTCGCTGCATGGAGCACCCGAATGCCAAGCCGGTCCATTACATTTTCATGGAGGATCAGCGGTGTTTGTCTTGGCGGGCTTATTTCACGAACGATTACCTCCAGAGCATATATCTTCCAAAATATTTTGCGGCCCGCAGTTGCAATTCTTTCAGGCCCGGTTTCGGCCAGCCCGGTCAGTCTCGAAAATTGCCCGCCGCAGGCGAATTTTTCGAATTTTAAGTATGGGAATATCATGAAAATCGAAAATTTCACGTATATTTTGGAGATTTTCACCGTTCGTCTACGGCCCGCAGCCTGATCCAATCCCGGCCCGCTTTCGGCCCGGCGTGACACGCTACGGCCCCGGGCCGGCCCGCCACGGTAAGATATATGCCCTGATTACCTCATGCGGGACGACCGGAAGTTCACGCACTTGGAGTGGGGGACCAAGGTCACGGCCGCGCCGTGGGTGCTGCCGGCGCTGAAATCCCTTGAGGCACGTCGTCTCCCACCGGATGAGACGCCCGCCCTTCAGGCTCGAGTGGCCGAGAGGCCTGAGCACATGGACGAGGTGCATACGAGGAATGTGTACGAGGTCCGAGACCCCCCTGCGTCTCAGCAGCGCCACCCTTCTGGCGATGCAGTTGAACGTCGGCAGGGCACAAGCGATGTTGCACGCGCATCTGCTCCTTCCGCTGGGCGCCATGGGACTTCATCCCATGTCGTTTCCGCGCCGAGAGCGTCCCGGATTCCGGCTGGCCTCACCTTGCGGTGCCCGCCTTCTCCAACGCATTCAGTGTGCACAGAGGTGACGCAGGAGTTCGAGCATCACACACATCAACGGCGAGAGACGCAGATGCAGCAGCCGCATTTTCAACAGGGCTCCCCGGGCACAGCGGGCGGGCAGCCCTGACACACGACCGGCGCTGTGGCCGCGGGCTGCCAGCACGGGCAGTCCGCATGAGGCCAGGTGTGCTGCAGGCGTTCATCTCGCTTGCAAGCAGTGCAGTGGTTTGGTGGTGGCTGGGACGAGGTCCCATTCCTATGGTCGCCGTTTGGGCGGCGTTTGAGACAATGACGTGGTATCTGTCATGGTGCCCTTTTCAAATCTGGTGGGAGCGCTGCGTGGCTTCGCTTTCGCGCCGGCTGCCGTTGTGGTGGTCGATTGCTCGACGTTATCCTCGTCGTGCGGGCTATGCCATTTGGATCCTGTGGGCCCTCGCGTGTGTCTGGTACGTTGGGCTCCTTATCGTACGCGCTACAGGCATCTATGCTGGCGTACACCGCGTTCGTACCGACGGCTGGATGGTGGTGCCCCTCCGAAGGGTGGTCGTTTCCTTGGCGTGCTGGTCACAGTGTGCCGCGGCACTCCTCCTCGTGATCCTCGCCTGGCTTTGTTGGGTCTGCGTCAGTGTTTACGCTGGAGACCGAGCGCGCCAGGCTTCTCGTGTCGTGGACGTCCCTCTGGACGCGCGTGACGTTCGAGGTGGCCAAGGGTGGACTGTTCCGTCCTTGCAGTGGTCCCAGGTCTTCCTGCTGGGCCGCGTGCGCCTGCCCGCTTTGCCAGCCAGGTTGGACAAGCCTCGCTTTGCGTCGCGTTGGGCACAGCTTCGGCGTAATCTCCGACTTCATCGTTTCGCGCAAGCCGCTTACCTCGTGGTTGTCCTTGCGCTGGTGGTCTCCACTGCTGCTGGTGGGAGTTCTCACTTGGCGCTCGGGGGGTGGAGATTAGTGGCGTGCTTCTTCGCCTCGAACTCGCCGGCAGCCGCAGTGCGGTTCAACAGAGTTTTGCGTTTTTTTCTGCTTTTGTGCGGAATCCTGTGGGTTGCTGGCGCATTGACGGAGAACATGCCTGCGCATGGCGTCACGTCACCCACGCGGAGTGCCTGGAGTGCGTCACCCTGCACTTCTTGGGAGGCTCAGCAATCGTCGAGGCAATGGGAGCCGGGTTGGCAGGCCAATGTCGCGGAGCAGGATGAGGTCTTGCCGTATACCGTGCTGGACGAGCTTCAACCTCTGGGTGACACCACTGTGACCAAAGACGAGGCAGCGTGGCTCGACACTGAGCTCAATGCCACGTTTGGAGGGCATCCTGACTTCAAGGAGGAGCACTGGGAAGAAATGCGAGCTGTCCTTCCCAGATGCAAGGGCACTTTCGCCAACAGCCCTCACGACCTGACAGGCTACAAGGGCAAGGCAGAGCACAACACGTTCTCTATCCCTTTTGTGGACGATTCCAAGGCTGCTTACCAGAGACCTAGGAAGTACAGCCCGGGCGAACAAGAGATCATTGACATCCACTGCAAGGAATTGCTGGAGTATGGCTTCATTGAGCCTGCAGCCAAGCATTGCAAACATGCGAGCAACGTCGTCGTGGCTGGTAAGAAGGATCATGAGACTGGCCTGTGGACCCAGACGCGCTTCTGCGTGGACCTTAGGGGCGTCAATCGACACTCCCTCAAGGATAACACTCTGCCACATCGACCAGAGGAGCTCTACCAGAAGGTGGCGAAGGCCAAGTTCAAGACCACGCTGGATGCCACCAAAGCCTTCCATCAGATTCCCATGGCTACGGAAGAGGACAGGAGCAAAACGGCATTCTGGTGGAAGAACCAGTTGTACCAGTACACTTCGATGCCCTTTGGGGCTGCTGGAGCAACATCTGCGTTTGTGAGAATCATGGACTACGAGTTACGTCATCTGCAGCATTGCACTGTGGCGTACGTTGATGACGTAGTGGTCTACACTGACTCCACGCCTGAGCAACATCTGAAGGACGTCGAGGACGTGTTGCGCACATTGGGGGACGCTGGCATAAGATTGCACGCAGGCAAGAGCACCTTTGGTGCAGCCACGGTGGACTTTCTGGGTTACCGCATTGGGCATAACTCCATTGGCGCACAGTGGATATTACCCGCAGCTTAAGGTGGCTTAAGCCACCTTAACTTAAAGGGCTCATGGGGGCTTCTTCGGCGGTGCTTTCAAAATTTGGAGACCTATGTCGTCAAGATCTTGAGCTGCTCTTTCTGCAGTGTCTTATCAAAAGTTTGATCTGAGTTCATCTTGACCCTCAAAATCTCGGTTGAAGTAGGGTGGGTATCAGGGAAGAAGGCTTACCGTGAGAGGCCGGCCCGGGGCCGTTTGAAGTCAGCCCGGGCCGGTTGCGGGCCGCTCGATTGTTGGATGCGGGCCGTCTCTCAAGGGTCCCGATTATGAAAATTTTCGTGAAAATTGTGCGATTTTTATGATCTTGCCATACTTAAAATTAAAATTTTGCGCCTGCGGCGGGCAAATTTGAAGATTGGCCGGGCTGGCCGAAAGTGGGCCAATAAAACTTCCAAATGCGGGCCGCTTCAAAAAAAGAAAGCCTTCTTCTCTGGTGGGTATTTCCCAAATTTCCTTAAGATGGCTTAAGCCACCTTAAGCTAATTAGCTCACCGGGGGCTTCCTCTAAGACGCTTTCAAAATTTGGAGACGACCCATGTTGTCAAGATCTCGAGCTGCTCTTTCTGCAGTGTCTTGCCAAAAGTTTGATCCGAGGTCATCTTGACCCTCAAAATCTCGGTTGAAGTAGCATGGGTATGCAAAAACCGGGAAAATCGCTCAAATTTTACTAAATGTTGCACCCTCTTGGATACTTCCCAAAATTGCTCACCGGGAACTTGGGCTCGCCTAATAGTGCACATAGTGTCTAAAAGAAGACAATGTCGCCGTCATTTTGAGCTAGAAAAATCTAGCTTCCGGTACCGATAGCTCCCGTAATAATTGAAAACGTTAAGGTGGCTTAAGCCACCCTAAATCGCTGTTAGGGTGGCTTAAGCCACCCGAAGGGTAATAGGCAACAGGAAGCGAAGTGCAAGGCCATCCAGGAGCTTCCGAGGCCGCAGGACAAGACGGGGCTTCGTTCCATCTTGGGCATGATGAATTGCTATAAGGGCTTAGTGGGTGAGCCAGGAGGGCCGAACTACTCAGAGATGGCTCGCCCTCTCAACGACCTGCTCAAGAAAGAGATTACCGATATCAAGGGAGCTTGGGGGAAGGATCAAGACCAAGCGCTCCAGGAGCTGAAGGACGCGCTCTGCTCTGGGAGATGTCTGAGGCCTATCGACTACGACAGACCCCTCATATTGTACACCGATTGGAGCACCTATGGCATTGGCGCAGTGCTGGGCCAGAAGGATGACGATGGGAAGGAGTACATTTGCATGGCAATCAGTCGATCCCTGAGCAAGACAGAGAGGCAGTACGCCAGCTTCAAGGGTGAGATGCTCGCAGTGGTGTGGGCAGTGCGCACGTTGAGACAGTACCTGCATGGCGTACACTTCACGCTGGTAACTGACCACTCACCGCTCACCACTTTGATGGAGAAGGCTGATCTTCAGGGTCAGCACCTGCGCTGGGCAATCAGCTTGCAGGAGTTCGACTTACGGTGCAGTATCGCCCAGGAGCCAAGAACAGCAACGCTGACGTGCCGTCTCGCTACCCGTTACCGTCCACGACGGACGAGACTGGGGCAAGGCATGAGAGAGAAAAGGTGACTGCGCTTCACGCAGGCGTGGGGGAAGTGCGCATGAAGGATTTCTGCGATCACCTGTGCTTCATGCTGGCTGGGGAGGTTTCCCCAGGGGAAGAGGCCACGCCAGAGGTGCAGGTTGCCAACTACTGCAAGAGGGCTGCCGTGGAGCAGCTGGGCACGGGACCAGTGCATCGTTTATTCGATTTGCATCACCAGGAGGAATTGGAGTGCAATCATGGGGCCATGCTCGACACTGATCTACCCGAATTGGTGACCGACTCTGGAAGGCTAGCGAGGGCAGCTTGGAAAGCGCTGAGCCTGGCGCGACCCACACGAGGCACGCATGGCGAAGGAAGCCCCGCTGTATACAGCAATGAGTACTTCGAAGGCGAACGCATCTTGAAGCCTGAGAAGGTGGACACCAGGGTGTTGAGCAAGCGGTTCTTCTCGCAAGCTCGAGAGGAAGGCGTGGTGTGCTATGAACCATGTGGAGGCCTTTGTGCTGGTCTGGAGATGTTGCTCCGCAGTGGCATGAAGGTGGATCGATACCTGTATCATCAAGACATATCACCGAGCAGTCAGACAGTGGCCAGAGCCAGGTGTACGGCGCTGCTGCGACGATACCCTGACCTCATTTCGCCCAGTGCAGTAGAATTTGGGGCCCTACCCCAAGATCTGCGCGACACGACGAGCGCCGACTTCATACGGGCAGGAGCTCTTCGAGGACGTCAGTGGGTCATGGTGTGTGGGTTTCCATGCCAGGATCTCTCCCCTGCTGGAACGCTTACAGGCCTGGATGGCAGGCACAGCAAATTATTTTATGAAGTGGTTCGGCTTCTGTCCACGCTGCAGCAGCTACAGCAGCAGAGGCCCCCAGGATACATCCTGGAGAACGTGTCCCCATTGTCGCACAGACCAGGGACCAAGATCAGGGACGAGGTATTCCCGTACATTGCCAGCGTCATTGGCCGACCAGTGTCCTTTGACGCAGCACAAGCAGGCGCTTACGCACATCGATTGCGAGCGTATTGGAGCAACTTGTTCCAGATCCACCAGTTTCGCTCCGTGATGAGCAAGGTGGCGAGACCAGAAGGACGAGTCGTATCGTCAATCCTGTGCGAGGGCTGGCAGCCCAGGCCAGTGATAAGAACAGACCGCGCGCCTCACTACGTGGTGAACGTGGTGGGAGAACCGCTAAGGGCTCTTCCCACCATCATGGCGACGCAAGGGTCAAGAGCATTCAGAAAAGCAAGGATGGGCACCGTGGTGCGCAACCAGGACGATGAGGACATCGAGGAAGAGTCCCGAGAGGTGAACCTTGACGAGAAGGCGCGAGCCATGGGCTACAGCGCAAGTGAGCTACGCATGGCCGATGGCCTGAACGACGTAGAATTGGCAAGCATTCTGGGCCTGGCCATGGATCGCAGGGCTATGGAACTGTTGATGGCGGTCGCAGAAGCAAGCAGGAAGGGGCTTCCTCACAGCGAGGAGTCCTCGGAGGCGGAAAATTTCCCAGGACAGCCTATCGCTGTAGACAACAACTGGGCAGACCACGCGACGTCGGACCTTCAGCAGAGGCAAGCTTTGCTGGCGGAATGGGTTGAGAATTCGAACGCATATACTCAGCAGGTGGCGAAGACCATGAGTCACCGTGACTGGGAGGAGAAGCTGCAGATAATGTGCTCACAAGGGCAGAAAGGTGCAGAAGGAATTGGGGCCCAGCGACAGAAGGCTGGAACCAAGAAGAAGAAGAAGAAGGAGTGGTAGCTCTACGTCATCGAGCAATATCGCCAGAGACACGAGAGCCACTTACGCACTCGCGTACGCAGCATCTTCTGTGGCAGCGCCATTGGTGGGCCGACCTGAAGAAGGACGTTGAGGCTGTGGTTACTCAGTGTGAAACCTGTCAGCGCGTGAAAACTCACTACGCAAGAGAGGAGGCGTGTTTGTCTCCCCTCGAGATTGTGTCATTCATGTATCGTTGGTCGTTGGACTTGGCATGGCCTTCGAGGAGAGAGACCAAGGCGGGCAACAATAGGGTGCTCATCATGACCGAGCACTACACCAGATTCATAGTCTGCGTGCCCATTCCTGACAAGGAGGCGAGGACCATCGCAGCGGCATTTCGCAGTCATGTCCTGGCTGTGTTCGGGGCGCCAGCAGAGTGCTTGGTGGATGGAGGCAAAGAGTTCGAGGGCGAGTTCAAGCAGTTATGCAGAGACTGTCTGATAGACAGGCGAGTCACCTCGCCAGACTCACCAGAAGGCAATGGGCTCACCGAGCGGGTGGTGCGCACGATGAAGTTCTGCTTCAAGAAGATTGCCTTGGAGAAGGGCCTCGACTATGAGTGGGACGAGCAGCTCTGGCCACTCGTGCTGAGCTATAATGCAGCACGCCAAGAGTCCACAGGAGTGGCGCCGTTCACTTTGCTATTTGCCCAAGAGGCAGTGGTGCCGCCAGATTTGAAGCAAGCGCCCAGTATAGACTTCAGTCCAGAGGTCAAGGATGACAAGGACGCTCGGGTCAAGGACCTCCTCCTGAGAGCAGAGGTGGTGAAGCGACTGATGGTGCACGCTGGTTGCAGCCTGGAGGTTGCACAGCATCGTGATACTCTACATTACGAAGGAAGAAGGGGTGGGGGCATTGAGCCTAAGCCACACCAGTTTAAGGTTTAAGGTGACTTTGTCTACATCAGACAGAAGCCTCGCAGCGGCATGGAAGTCGCGACCAAGTCCGCCATTCTGAAGCTGGTCAAGATACAGCGAGATGGTGTTGTGGTGCTTGAGGACGCCACCAAGTTAAGAGAGAAGAGCACCGTGCAGAGCATCGCGCCATGTCACCTACAGGTGAAGGACCAGTATGACTGCAGTGCAGCCGTTCCCAGCAAGCACCTAGCATGTGAAGTGTGCAGGAAGACTGATGGGGAAGCAGAGATGTTGTTGTGCGACGCATGCAACAGGGGGTACCACTTGTGGTGTCTTACCCCAGCACTGGATGGAGTACCGAGAAGGCGAGTGGCTATGTCCCAGGTGCTCAGGCACGGGGATGCAAGCTGCTAACGCTGAAGTGCAGACCCAGGAAGACAAGAGCTCTGGTGTCCTGGAGGACAGACTGGGCATAAAGGAGCAGCAGTTGAACGAGAAGCTGTCCTCAGAAATGCGCCTGCTGCCAGCAGACGTGGGTCCCCGTCGTGTGGTGAAGGGAGACAAATTTCAGCCATGGCATGCCATCTCATCAAGGGAGATGCTATTGGAGGAGAAGGACATGTTCTTTGGCGTGCCAGATCAGATTGATTGGGGCAGGCAGGACAAGCTCTCTGAGGCCGTGCAGATCTTCATGCCAGGGCACTGGAACGAAGGGCATCGCACGGTGCTGAGCAAGAAGTACCGAGAACAGAAGACAATGGCAAGGCAGCTGAGGGATGCACCTCGTGTGCCTGCTTTGTCTGAAGAAGAAGTTGAAAAGCGAGGAGAATTGAGACATATGACCAAGGCTCAGGTGCGAGAAGCTAGCGCGCTGCAGTGGGGGCTTGAGCTGGTCATCACAGTGCCCTCCGAGGTGAGGCGCTTGGCGACAGAGGTGGACTGGAAGTCCATCGATGGCGTGTGGGACCCGTGGGCAGGCACTGGGGTCATCAGTGAGGTGATGGTGGAGCAGTGGCCGCAGTTGAGGTTTATGAATAATGACTGGAATTCTCAGCTGGGTTGGTCTGAGGCGCATGACGCGCTCCAGCCAGGTAACTATCGCGCATGGAAGGAGAAGTATGGTATTTGTGATGCCGTGGTGACTTCGCCTTGGTTCGCAGCGCTGGACATCGCGTTCCCTTTGGCAGTTATGGCCAGTCGTGTGGTGGCATGTGTCCATGTTCCTTCTTACTATTTGACAGACATGACCGAGAGCAGAGCTGCGTACTTCAGACGATTGAGTCAGTCTGGACGCTTGCATGTGATTGGGCATCTGGAACATGGACCTATTGGCCGCAGATGCATGTGGGTTTTGGTGTTCAAGAATCCTCTGGTTAGAGCCAGGATGTTACAGGGTGGAGAAGGTGAAGGCATTGGTATGTTCACTTTCAGTTTGGGCAAGTTCATGGCAGATGGTGATACGACCCAGTATGCTGAACAAGCCCATATTTGAGTCTGTGCTACTGCACGCAGCAGCTACAGATGGGGGATGTTGGAAATCTGGGCTTGCATGAAGGAGCTTAGTGTTCGATCTCAGCATATCAGAATTTTAAAGATTTTTGTAGCTCTACGATCTTGTACTATGTTGAGATTGCTTGGACAGTTACCGACACCAGTGAATGTTAATGACAAACTTATGGTTATTCGCGAGTGTTAAGATTGCTCGGATCCGACAGTATTCGTACCATCATGTGCACACGTTTGCGACAGCTGTAACAAACGCCGGCTTCTCATGGTACCGCGCCGGGTTTGTCCAGCTGGTGACACGCGTGACAGAGGTGACAGTATGACAGGCTTCGCGATTATGACTGCCGAGATATGCAGACCTGCCAGAGAAGATATGGTCATGATCGGGTGACCAAGAAATGATAAGATGAAGATGACAGTGACTACTCTGCCACTGACGTGTCAGTCGAAATGTGGTGAACGGTAACATTGTTAGTGCTGGCATGGAATAATGACTTTCCATTGGCCAGATGAAGATTTAGGGGCTAGAACCCGTTACAGTTTTGGGAAATGTGACAGAGCATTGAGATATAAGTAAGCTCTGACTGAAGGTCAGGCTAGTGGACTCATTATTATCTTGCCTTGCAAGAGTGCTAGGTGGCTGTTCGCGTGCCAGTGCTAGAGTGCTAAGATAGTTCTGCTCACAGCTTTGGATAATAATTCGTACTTTGTGTTATTATACCAACTTTTTATGAAAATATTTTACTGCTGTTTTCATCCTTTTTCATGTTGGAAATCTGGGCTTGCATGAAGGAGCTTAGTGTTCGATCTCAGCATATCAGAATTTTAAAGATTTTTGTAGCTCTACGATCTTGTACTATGTTGAGATTGCTTGGACAGTTACCGACACCAGTGAATGTTAATGACAAACTTATGGTTATTCGCGAGTGTTAAGATTGCTCGGATCCGACAGTATTCGTACCATCATGTGCACACGTTTGCGACAATTATTTTATTATTCTCCATTTTCGGTTTTTTAATTCTCCCGAAAATACCATGCCCTTATGGCATACTAGGGGTATCGATAAATAGTGCGTTGTGGTAAACCTCCCTCACGCGCGCGGGGGAGGGAGTGCCCCACGCACGGATACCGCCATCACCGCGCGCGCGGGAGCGGATACCACCATCACGCACTCGGTGAATTCATGCGTCTCGGACACGTGTTTTGTAAGAAACTACGACCGCCGCAAGCGCGAATTTTGGGAATTTCTTTCGATATTCGGTATAGAGGGGGATTGACCCCTCCCCCCCCCCCTCCCCCTAGCTGCATCGCTTTCGGCCCCCCTCCCGTGGCAACAACGCTTTCGGTCTAGGGTGATCGGATCCCTCCCCTTCCCCAGCAACACGCGTATTCTATCGTTGCCCCCTCCCCCAGCAATGTTTGCCCGCCCATAGTCTCCAGGTATATTGCCAATGTCGTTTGTCTAGTTTACGTAATACTTCAAATAAATAGCCCATATAGACGGGGTAGAGAATCATAAAGACACTCAAACTTGAATTTTCTAGATGTCACGTACACCAAACTTCAAGGTAACAATGATCAAGTTGAGACTCCCCAAACGTGAGACTCCTGCATTATAAGCATGATAGCGAAATAACGGCGGGTGCGTGTGCGCAAATTATGAAGCAATGAAAATCGGCATAAAGTTGACCAAATCGCGCGTTTCGGAGGCGGCGTAGTCATCTCGGGAGGGGTTAATATAGAATGTGCGTACTACCGGAATCTGGCCGGTAGTCCTCCCATAGGGAGTCCCGATGTATGTCCTGGCCAGACAACCATATCTGAACACATCGGGTGCACGTTACTCTTGTCCCCAGAGCGTATGGACTAAAATATACTTAGGATTTGTAACATTTATGGGGTCCATAACCCCAGAGTTTCTCGATCAACTGTAACGTCGATCCTCGCGTGTCGCAGGCCGCGCAGCGGCCGCGCTCGGAGAAACTCTGGGGACACGAGTAGGATGCTGTGCAACTGTCACACACTGTCACTTGCTGACCATGTCCCGTTGCACGTTTATGTCATTTTGGTAGATGAATAATCCCCGTTGCTTTATCCATTCGCTCGTTCAGAAAATCCTGCTGAAGGAGTCAACTACCTGATCGTATTTTGTTAGTATTTCTCTGCAGGGATATGAATAGGCTGTGGACCCACTTGCTTCACGTGTTCACGTGAATTTTTCCAATTCTGCTAGGCATGATTGGTGGCTAAGGGACGCCGCTTGTGTAGGTGGTGTGTCTGGCGCGCCTACCGTATATGGCGCCAGTAATCCAAGTGGGTTAAGCTGTGATTATTTGAATTTGCGAGGGGTCGCATGGGGTGGAGCAGCGAGGCGTTATCGACATCCTGGTCACGTTCAACCGACTGCAGGTTTTTGTGGCGGTTCCGAACCTACAGCCGCAGCAGTCAGGGACCGGATCAATCCAGACTAATACTTGTAGCCTTCAGCATACTTCTGGGAAAGTTGTGGCATACACTTGCCCCGAGCTTTTCGCGATTAGTCTGAAACCTGGCCTTAGTTGATTTCGACGACCCTGCTGATTGTGGATTGAACACCCTCGTGTACGACACATTGGCGGAGGTTGCTGAGTATGGCTCGGGTCGACTGCAAATACGCACTTCCTTGCCACCGACAGCTCTACCAATCGGGACGGCCTTGCATGCTGAACCTGATTAAGGGTTCTGTCTACACTCGCTATGCGCGTCTCGCACCGGGATGATCATGCAAACTTACGGTATCCTGCCCGCGTAGACGACCCGAGGCCCATCTTGGATGCTGACCACCGCGCGTTGTTTGTCCGAACTTTTATTTGTACGTGGCGTGATCGTGTTTTCGGGAGTGAATGTAAATGTTTGCGAGAACATATGGCAGCGGATGGTGGATGGCCGACTGAGTAAGACAGCTGCCGGCAGCAGCTCTTTGGCATACTGGACCCCGAGTATTGCAATTGTGTCATCCGTCGACCGCTGCTCGATAAAACGTATCCCTCAACATGTTCGTTGGTTCAACTCGTGCCCCATGCGCGAGGCCGCCCTCGCTCATCTATCCAATCTCGCGTGTACATTAATTTTCTGCAGTCGTCTGCGGATGGGCGGGGTGGCACAACGGAAATTGCTCTGCTTGCGGCTGCTGATGCCATCGGTGACGACGATGCGGCCACCAAGGTGCTGATGTACTGAAGACCGTGCTCGACAAGCTACTGGTGCCGGCAGGAGAATTTCAATAACAAGAACCAGAAGGGGCGTGAGCGGCAGCTTTGTGGGATGGGCCTGATGGCACTGTGCGCGGCGGGCTATCGCCCTGATTTGCCTAAGGCCGACTTGGAGCTGCCCGTGGCATTCGACGCTTGCAAGAAGTGGGCTATGCTGCAGAATTTCTGCTGCGATAGTAAGGTCAATCGTGGCAAGTAGATTTGGCGCTCGTCCTTCGCGCGGTCAGTGGACCCCTCTCACGGCATTTGCCTGCCTCTGCAAGGAAGTTGTAGATGCATGGGCCATGAACACCGAAACATTTCAAACATGTTGTCAACATTTTGGCTCATGCATTGTTCGTTGAAGAGAAATTTTTGGGAGCCGAATTTGATTAGCGCTCGCTTTGTCAACATGTTTTATGAGTTTCGGCATTTGGTTTGTTAATTACAAGCTTTGCCTGAAGGAATAGTATTTTCAGCACAATAGTATTTCGTCGGCACTTGAATGGTAGTTCATCATCCAAAAAAACGATGCCAGGGATCTACTTGCAAGTTACCGGTGGCTTTGCATGATGCTGTTATGGTCTGCACTGACTTCTTGAGACGGAATATTTGGCCAACTGCATTTAACTCTGGTGCAGTGACACGTGATGCGAAAGCATGCGCCCATACCGTACTCAAATATACGAGGCTCAATCATGGGCGGGATATCCTGTGTATTAGATTAAGTTATCTTATCTGAGTCAGTTTTACAGGCTCTGCATACAACATCGTACTAACTTAGTACTGGGTGGAGCCATGATATGATATGTGTGCATGTGGTCTAGTGATATTTATTGTCACTGTTGCAGAATCATCTCCTGGACTCATTAAGGACCCATAAACTGTGGGATGGAAATCAATATCGGAGGGTACTATCGACCACTTTCTCCGATAATCGTTGGTCAATCCCCTTAATTTCCCATATTTTGGATCAAAGCAATTCCAGTCACTGCCACTCACGGGGAAAAGCTCTTCCCACACTTGATCGGTGTAAGGGTATCTATTTGGTTAAAGGACTATATCCCAGCCGGTAGCCGACGTATATTGGGCATACGACATTGATCGGCCAAATTCATGCAAGGTCAGCCTCTGTCACCATGGAGTTGGGTATTACGGGGCGGCACGCCCATTGAAATGGGTTTCTGTTTTGGGTATAATCTCAGCTGGTAAAGTCCCAAAAGTGTTAGCAGACATGCATCGGTCTGCTGCTCGCGGTGGTAAAGCCACTCAGTCCCCGCCATTGCTAATCATGCAGAAATGAAATCTGCAGTCGCAGTGGAAGCACGGAGAACACATAACCAAGAGGAGTTGAGAGAGCTCCAGTATTTGCCATCGCAAGACAAAGTGGACAATGGAGATGTTGTATGCGATCCGAGGGACACAGTGGCCGAAACTATTGCACCGTCACTCTCTCCCAGGTTTCATAGGAAATACGCTTGCCCAAAGCAATGTACACACCCTGCATTAAGCACCCACGAAAGACTCACAAGAGCCACCCCTAAGAATCAACTTTCAGTGTTCCTCAAGCAGCCTCCCATGAGGGTATTTATAATATGAAAAAGATAGAGTCTGCGAAGAGAGTGCAAGTGAAGATTCGGGGCAACCATGTGGTTTGCATTGGGCACAACAACCTTTACCAGAAGAGCCATGGCAGGATTCATTCTTAAATTCTTCAGAACCGCACAGCGCGCTTTTTTGTAAATAGTGTATCAGGTTCTAATGTTTGCGCCTTCCCGAGCGCCTCCAGAACGCCCTAGATTCCGATCCTAGATTCCAATCCAATGGATGTGAACTCCCAACAGCCGTGTAGAACGCCGAGAACTAAAAGTAAGCACGCAGAGTGTTTCAAAGAAGAGAGGCTACCAGGAGTGGCGTGATACACCTAACTGGCTCACCTCGAGTTCGCCGGGCGGGATCACAGCTCGTCCGCTTGTGCTGTTATCTCCCACCCCGAAGTGCCCCCCACCCCCGCCCCATAGCCCAGGCTGATCACCCTTCAGAACTCTCTCTGTGGAAACACAATCACAGCGAGCGGAGCAGTACCCTCCACTAACATGCAAGAAAACCTAAGCCCGGGCAGAGCTGTGCCCTCACCTCGGCAGAACCCACACTTCTGTGGAGGTGGGCAGCGGCCAGCCAGGTGGCAGTGAGTCAGGCGGCTGCAAGCCGGTCGTCACCCTCTTCAGAGGCGGTTGGAAGAGCTGCCAACCGCACAGCTCCGGGTCAGCATCGACCGGGTGGCTCCAAGCAGATCTGGTGAGTAAGGTGGGGCAGGTCTACACGGGAGCCCCATATGGCGAGGACGAGGACGCACGCCGGCCCACGCTGCGAATCTCCAGTGTGCTAAAATGATGAGGTTGAACACCGACACAAACTGCAAGCCGTCCTCATGTCGGGATAATTTATGTTGGGGTGAGGGATTCATGTTGGGATATGTTGGGGTGAGGGGGTGACACCAGAAAGTGGATCCTCGTGCCATAAGAAGGGCGCTATAGAGCACCTGGCCATATTGCCGCTTCCCCGTGAAGGCCACCACTGCCGGGCTGTGCCTCCCCTCTGTGCGCTGCCCCGGCCCGCACTCCACTCCTCCGGTGACTTCTGCTCCCTGCATTCCAAATAGGCGGCCACATTGCAGTCTCAGCGATGGAACGGTCCACCTGGTCTGGGGCGGACGCCAAGCTGTCTACTGCATGCCTGGAAGGGGGGGGCGAGGGCTGTGGGTAGGAGCCACTGAGGCCACCGATTCGATGCCGATAGGGTTGTGCAGGCGAAAAAGGAGAGGGGCAGCTTGCCAACAGGGTGCACAGTCTCCACAGGCCCCCCCCATCCGCGGCGGCACAGTCTCCACGGCCCCCTACCCGCAGGAGCGCGTGGCTGCACAGTCTCCACAGCCCCCCCTACCCGCAGAAGCACGGCTGCAGTCTCCACAGGGCGCCCCCTACCCGCAGCAGCAGCGGCTGCACACGAGTCTCCACAGCCCCCCTACCCGCAGGAGCGCGAGGCACACAGTCTCCACAGCCCCCTGGAGCGCGCTACTGCAGTCTCCCAGGGCCCCCCTACCCGCAGGAGCGCGGCTGCACAGTCTCCACAGCCCCCCTACCCGCAGAGCCGCGGCTGCACAGTCTCCACAGCCCCCCTACCCAGGAGCGCGCGGCTGCACAGTCTCCCTGGGGCCCCCTACCCGCAGAAGCACGCGGCTGCACACCACAGCCCCCCTACCCGCAGAAGCACGCGGCTGCACAGTCGACCTGGCCTCGCGGAACCCAGCTGCGTGTTCGAGGGGAAACCTTCTCCATGTTCCCGAGACGCGTCTCTTGTGTCACACCGCTGTGCGGCGAGATTAGGCAAGAAGACACGAATCTATCTGGATGATCCTCTAGTTGATCCGAGGGTGCAGCACAGCGGATGGATGATGTTCTAGATCCAAAGTTACAACACAGCAGATGAATGATTTTCTGGATGATCCTCTAGTTGATCCGAGGGTGCAGTACAGCGGATGGATGATGTTCTAGATCCGAAGTTACAGCACAGCGGATGAATGTTTTTCTGGATGATCTGAGGTTCCAGCACAGCAGATGGAACTGTTATGCAAGCACCACCTGCTGCAGCAATGCCGTGCCCCACCTGATCGCCTGCACTCCCCGGTGCGCTACATGCCGCCACTCTGGCCAGGTGAGCCTGAGCCCCCCCCCTCCCGTCGCCCTTCACCCGAGATGGCATGACTGTGCGCGCCTCGTCAGCTGAACCCCTGCTCCCGCTGGGGTTTCCCTTCACATGCATGAGGTGGCACAAATGCGATCCCCCTCTCAATCGAGACTGTGCACCCCCCTCCCCCTTCACATGTGAGGGCGTGAAGGTGCTGCCTGATGGACTGCCACGTCGGCAGATGTTCACGACACGCTGCCCGATACGATTACTTTCTCCCTCGAGGAGGCCGTATCCAGTCGACACCGAGCTCGGCGATGCACTGACCGCAGACACCCTTTCCGATTGGACTGGGTTCGAAATAAGCACACCTCAATCCAACCATCACTCCGGCAATGCTCCAGCCCCACACGGCGACTGAAGGTCCCTAGGGGGGCGAGTCTGCCTCAGCATCGAAGAAAACAGCATCGCTTGGTACCTACCTCCAGTCTCCCGTATAGGTCGCTGCGCCACTCCCGCATTTTCGCCCGCTTGTACGAGTTTGCTGCACCTCGTGGGACAACTTTCTCTGAGGCGGCCGTTTAAATCCTCTATGCACGTCGATCTAAATATGCACAAACAATCGATGGCAGCAAATGCAGGCAAAGCCATTGGCGCCTGCTCTTCCTACTGTACACGCCCACATGTCCATGCGGCGTGCTGCGGGCGATGGCTTGCTGGGCAACTATTCGTCTTGCTGCGCACGCATTCCTACACTCTTCCGCCGAGGATGTGACCCGTCAGACACAACTGCGCCTTGGGCCCGAAAGCACAGAGGGTGTGCCGAAACGCAAGCGCTTGCCGACACCGCGCACCGTCGTTGCCAGGTTCCGTGCCTAAATCTGCGCCACAAGTCCGGCACGCCCCCTTTAGTCCTCGGACGTGCTTCCCACATCTGCATCGCACAGAACGGCCTCAGGTTGCCTGAACTCTCTGACGAGCACCTTTCCCCGTCTCACCAATTCTCCACGCTGGAGTGTCCAGACCTCGACCCCTATACCAGGCAGAGGGCATGGCATCGTGGAAGCGCACCAGTGAGCCCCACGCCCAGCATGCTCGGCATGTTGTTGTTGTCCTCCGGACCCCACTCATCAGGGATAATGCCACCGAGCCTCAGAAGCTTCCACATGCGATTCGTTGGGTTACTGCGACGGATCCCCCTCTGCCCCCTCTGCCCCCTGAGTGGACGCCCTCCTTTATTACCGCGCGAAGAGACCTCTTCCTCATCCTTTATCTTCAACGCAAGGGATCCCTTCCCCCTCATTTTATCTTTTATCATCGTCACCATCATCAGCAGCACCACCACCATCATCATCATCATCATCATCTTCTTCATCATCTTCATCATCTTCATCATCATCAGAAGAGAGAGAGAGAGAGAGAGACATCAAGGGTGGAGTGGTCCAGTAGAAGGCCGCCACAAAATCAAGGCTGTGAGCAGCAGAAGCTGCTTAAATATCTGGGCATGGCGACCCGGTATCGGGTACCAGCGGCACCATTCACCTGTAAAAGTTGCCGGACGCCCACGCATGCTCTGATGGGTTATGCCCTGTCCGGGACCATGCACATCCAGCACCATACACATTAGAGTGGGCACAACGAAACTCAATTCTGCAGTGAGGCACGCGCATTGGCGGATCCTGTGGCCAGGCTTCTTGGCGGCAGGCAAAACCCTGGACCACGCGCTCAGGCTCAGTGGAAGCAGGCTCGGCACTGGGTCGATACCGATGAAGAGCAGCCTCAGGCGGCGCTCGGGATGGTGAGTGCAATGCACTCGAGCCTCGAAGCAAGCTGCGCAGACGGAGGCATACTTCTCGCGCCACTTTCCAGGCGCTGTCGCGATGAAGGGTGGGCAGATAACATCCTGTCGGGAGGAACAAGCGGGCCGAGGTTAGTGTACTGCAACACGCACGCCTCCTGTTGGAGCTCGCGTCCGGTCACCATCTGTAATCGCCAGAACCTGCTGGCAAGGTGCGTACTGCTGACTGCGTCGAAACGCGTCGGAACGGCAGTTGGCATGTAGGGGAAGCTTGCTGGAGAGGTATAGCAGGCAGAGCGCATCTCCAGGCAAGAGGCGTGCAGCGATATCTGGACCAAGGTATGACGGTCACGTGAATGTAAGTCAGCAATATAAGGGCGTCCCCCAAAAACTCCACCCAGCGGTGCCCAAAGCGAGAGACAGGAACGTAACCTGAGATGCAGTGCTCTTTTGGATGCATCGATCTTTTCAAAAGTGACCTCGCAGTGGCAACCGCATCAGACTTTGTGGACAAGCTCGTGCGAGACGTTTGAACTTGTGTAAGAAATTGGAGCGTGCGGCGTACAACGTAAGCAAGATTGCGCAGCGGAGAGCGCGTTTTAAGACACGGGAGTGAAGGCCGAAGAAGCGCGCAGCGGCAAAAGTCTCCAGGGGAACCTCTGGTGTTCAGGGTAAAGGGGCGCTCAGCGCAGCTTCGCACTTGTGATGTCGCAGAGCCATTCGTGTCCACGTTTACGAGCAAGCCTGCCCGAGGAGTGCGTTTCGTCCCAGCGGAAAAGGATCCTTGCTCGCCGCTTTGACTGCAGTCTCCCACACCGCACCACCGCAGCGCGGCGTCGTTATCCACAGCAGATTGCATTGTCGGCAAGCGTTGACACGCCGCCATATAGATCATCAAGGGACAATAATCTAGTTGAACACAACCGAACGACATTCTCAAAGTCGGAATGATACCTGTGAGTTCGGGCAGACACAACCAAACGAATGCAAAGCAGCAATAGTGCATACGATCAGACGCACCTACACTATTGAATACACAAACGCTTGTGCAAGGTGTTAGCAAATGCAAGTATTGAGTGCGGATGTCGCATATCACCCGCCAATTCACTACGCGTTTACTTTGGTCGCTTGTCCACATACACGCTATCGCAGAGGACATGCACAGAAAACGGGGCTACCGTGAAGAAACGACAGCGGACATGGCAACTAGTGTGCACACTTTAAAGCAGAGCAAACCTGTCGAGACTCGCCGCTGGTGCAGTCTTTGGCGTTCTCGTTCGAGCGCTCTTCCGAATTCGGCCGAACGGAAGAATTGATATGGAAGGGAAAGGTGAGGAGGCGGTAGCAGCGTTAACAGCAGCCGGATGGGTTTCGCGTGTGCTCATCGTTCCAGCTTTCGACAAAGCGCCGTGATATGTGAACTGCTCAAACATCAGGGCGGTGCCTGTCCGTGTCGTGGAGATCGACAGACCGCAGGAGAGGGGGAGTTGCTAACAAGCCCGAAAACACACAACGGCCAAACGCCATCGCCACCCTTCCCTAACCTAATTGTTGTGACACTTCCCAAGTGCCCCCACACCCCCTTTCCCGGCGACGAAGACTCCCAGGTCACCCCATCCCCTACCCTTCCCGATTAACGGCTTCCCCATGCTTGAACGTTCGTTTCCCTCGACGGCGGCGTCGACAAGTCCCAAGTTCCCCCCAACCCCACCCCTACCGGCACCGACAGCAGATGCCAAGTCCCCCCCGCCAACCCACCGCACCCGCCTAACGGCCGAACAAAACCAATGCCACGCGGTGAGTCTAGTCGTAGTGCGGTAATATTTGATCTGACAAGTACGGAGTGTCATATCTACCACAAATATGGTGAGGAGCCAGCACTGTTTAAGCTAATGGTCAAACTAAGCCATGTATATAAAAGAAAAACCTTTCCCTAATGACCCTACGATATTAGGGGAGATCGTGTCGAATGGGAAATTGGCCGCCGATCTCGAATCTGCAGTCAAATTTTGTGAATTCTAAATATATATATGGTATAAATGCGATATACTGCAAGGGGGTGTAGAAGCGGAAATTCATAACAAATCCCATATCTTACATTTTCCTCCATCGTTCTGTGATACAGGATTCATTTCATTGGCCAGATCGTGAATGTGACTGTGGAACTGTATTCGATTGGCCAAAACCAGTTTGGATTCAATTCGACATGCATCCGAATGATAAAAGATCACCGAACGCATTCTCCCGAGCATTCTGATTGGCCGATGGAAAGCATTGAAACAAATCTTGGATAAATGTTTTCATTTTCTTTACGTTTTGACCCTTGAAAAAAGCTGAACTGCCTGCTGACTGCCAGTGATATGCGTGATATCCAGCGCTCACCATAGCTATATATCATGGATATAGTCAGAGCCATGTTCACAGATAATTCATATGCTTGCTGGGTGAAAAGCATGCGCACCATCACGTTTGGTTTCCCGAGATTTGAATGCAACTAGGTCTTCTCCATGACTCCATGTGCATATGTTCCCACCACATCCAACAAGCGGGAATGAACAGTTTACGTTTGTTCTCAGCAGAGCATACGTTAACTGTCCTTCTGAACCTTGTTGACACTCCTTAAAAGTGTGAACATGGCTTACCACTTGGGAGATGTGCGGAGTTCACGAAAGCAAACCGCTCACGAGCGATGCCGGCGTTCTCCGTTTGCGGATGCATTTCAACGAGCATGCAAGTGTGAAGTATCCACATATGCGAGTGCAAGCGTAAAATATACACATATGCGTGAGGGTCAAGCGTGCGGTTGAGGGCCGAGACCGCACTTGGCCCTCACGTATAATTCCTTCTTCCAGCATACGCTAGCTTTTGGCGGTCCAGGGCATCTTCAATAACTGAAGATGTACTGGGCTGCTCGAGCTCTAAAAAATATCTACACCTAGGTCGCAGCAAGGAGAACACTTTAACTGCTCAACGGATGCGGTTTGAGGCGTTCCGCCGCACTTTTCGACCATCCCGCAATTTGACGCCAGATGTAAACATCTGGCGAACCAATTGCCCGTTTGCAAAGCGCGCTGAACAGTTAAACTGGTTGGCATACCTTCCTTCGGTTGTAGCAGTTGCAAGCGCCCCAAAATTATTAATTCTGTTCACGTTATTCATTCCAAGGCTAAGTATGCTGCACAGATCTTAACAGTGTGGAGACGGCCGAAAGAAATGCTTCTTTGCGTTCGCCTCACAGACTAGATCGGAAATGTCACCACTGTGACGCAAGAACAAGGTTTTCGATTTCGATGCGATTTCTGCAGTGTTAAGGCACGCTCGGTCAACGCTTAGCTTCGACGCCCTCGGCTCCCCACCATATACGAAACAATGTAATCTAGGCAACCTGCAGAATCTCAACAGTGTGTGTGCATGCTGTTATTTGTGTTTTTGGGTATTCTGTCCACAGTACGATATGTCATGTGGCGGCTTCCAGTTTGTTGATGATCGAGACACCAAGGGATATGTGCATGAACGAGCATGCTAGGCTGGATGGGAACGAAGACGACGAAGAGATCGTTTGCTATTAGAGAGGAAAATCAATTCTATCTCACCGCAACACTTTTGTCACAGACAAGGATTTCATGAACAAATGAGACAATATGGGCCATGAGTTGGGACTGCTCTCAATGTACCGTTACTGATTGAGTGTTTGGTGGGTATAACTCAACCAGAGTAAAATCAGCCTCGTTGGATGCTGAACGAGGGCATCTCAGAGAACAGTTTTGGTATCAATACATTAACCATTGTTACAGCATATAGAGATATCTATTGCATGGCATATCCTGTCACAATAATTAAATGCTCACTGGAAACAAAACCTTGCCATTTACTGAGCAATTAGGTATTAGGTCACTCTTACGGACTATATTCCAGTTCAAGAATACTTATACTCCACTTGCACATCCTGCCTGCAGGTGACTCAAAGTCGCCTATGCTTGTTTGTATTTCCCCTACTGGAAGTGGGATCTCTGGGGGGTGGACCAGAAGGTGCACTGCTTGCCTCATCTCCGGATAACACTGCCAAAAAAACTCACTACTCTTCCAAATTTAGTCCGAGCCAGCACCTCCTCTCAACTGCGCTGCGCAGACCGTAAGCCCAGAAGCATCTGCACCAATCTTGCCGAGTTCACACGTAGTGCCTGCAACCACCGCATGCTTCTCAGAGGCGGCCAAACAATATTTCAATCAAACTCAAGGTAACGAGAGCATCACAAATCGCGGGGGAATGGTGTGAAGAAGGGATGGGCACTCACAAAGATCGCCCTTGCATTCAATGGTAAAGTGGGACCCGCAGGTCGGGCAGGTGCTGTCCTTGGAGCCACGGTAGATTGGCACAAAGGTCTTCGCACAAGTAACGAAGGGGTTGCGCGCATCGTACTGGAGTTCCATGGCATCCCCTGGGGACTTCTCACACGCGGCGAGCACTTGGCGCGCTTGTTGTGCAACCTGCGACGCGCACCCACGGTGAGCCCTGGACTCCACATCCTCCACCTTCCCACTTCACACCACCCAGCAGCCGGACTCGTGACAGCTTCTCACCTTGGGGGGAGGGTTGAGCTCAAGCAGGCGTCGGCAGAAGGTGGCTGCGGTATCAAAGTTCTTCAGCTTGAAGAAGATGGACATGGCTGAGCGCAAGCTGAGAGAAAGATGGATTGGTTGCAGGCTGCAGTGTGTAAAGTAAGCCGCCAACTCTGCCTGCCTCACAGGGTCGTCCTTGAATCTGATGCAGCACATGCAAGCGTCAGGCACAACATCGCGCGCGAGAAAACAACCGGAAAACCACTTGCACGGCACCACCGCGGCGAGCCCGAAGCCTGGGGCACCAGCTGGTACACTCAAGGAACACAGGGGCACACGGCTCAAGCGAGGGACTCACTCCTTGCGTTTGATCTCAATGCGCAGGGCGTTTGTGTACTCGCGGGCAATGGTGTGGAGCTCCTTGACATCATCCACTTCCTTTCGGGAGCCCACAACAAGCAGCGGAATCAGGTGCAGCAGGGAGGTGAAGCTCTTCAGAGCCTCCGCAAACTTCCTGCGCCAAACCCGCGCCAGGCACATCAATCTCCGCAGAGCAAAGGGCAAGGGCTGGCGGAGTGGATGCCATGCAATGGTCTTCACACTGAGTCAACACCGAGTAGCAAGGCGCTGCAGCACGGAAGTTTCTGCATAATGCCATTCAGCCGCCTCTGCAGGAGACGCATCTCTGCCTCAGGAAAGCGCCAGCTGGCGGCTGCAGTCAGGGCATGCACGAGTGATGTGCATCACGGGGAAAAGTGAAAAGCACCGCCGCCATCAGTTGCTGCCCTCCAGGTCCTAATCGAAGGGCGAGACAGAGCCAATCGGCGCACAGTGAGCAGCGTGAGGCGCCCATTGGCACGGATCACTGTGAACCGAGGAGATAGCATGTGGGCACAGGGCTGGATTGTGGCACAGTTCCACGTGCCACTCGTGGCGTGAGGCTCCCTGTGGCCAGGCTGCAGCGGTCAGCTTCTTTCGGTGGCACGCCACTCCTTGGTCAGACAACAGCAGCGATCGTAGGGATCGTGAGGAGGGCAAGACTTACCCTTCAGTAACAAGCTTGTATGCGCGCTTCAACGTCTCCTCCATCTGGCTCATATCCTGGAGAGTGCAGGGCTCTTTGGGAGGAGACGGATTATCTTCGACGGTCCAGCCCTTGCCCATTGCAGATACGAGGGGGGGCAGCCCGGCAAGGCCAGGGACTAGCGAGTGTGAACCCAGGGACAAGTTGATCATGGGCTGCTTCAGAGGCGCAAAGTTGACAATACCCAGTTGACGGTGGAGGAGGCGCATGGCGGTTTCGAAAGAGCCTGCTGCAGCTTGCTCTCCAGCCAAGCCTGACTTTTGAGACCAGCGCTGACTGACTGGCACCCCCGGCGTGGGTGCCACAAAGAACGAATTTGTGGCTTGCTGGGTGTCGAGCTCTGAGTCAGGAGGGAGCTCCAGATCCTGTGATGCCAGAAACACCAGCTTCGCCTGTCAAAGCTCTGAAGGGTTTAAAGACTACCCCTGGCTAAAACCACTAAACAAGCGGTGAAAGTAGCAGGAGGGGATAACAACGCAGCAGCAGAGAAGAAACCCCAGTTTCAGGAGCGCACAGCCCTGACGGCTGCTCCCTCAACCGCTGACCCAACAAGTTGCACCAGGCGAGGTGGTACACAACTTGAAGGAGAAACCGTCACACAAACATACAAACAAGGGGCGTAACAGTTGAACATAAGAAAATGAGCTGGCCTGAAAGAGCTCAGCAGACACTGCTCCTAAAAAGTCCAAAGTGAGAAACAATCGCGCGCAGTGGGATGCACTCCACACCTCCATATCCCATCCACCATCTTCATCATCTTCACCATCCCCGGTGGGCATGGCCAGAGGGTCGTCCTCATCGGCAGGCCCGTCCGTGGGGAGGTCGAGATCATCGTCTCCCCAGCCACCCGCCATGTTCTCAGCACCTTCTCCCATCTCCTCACCGGCAAGGCCGAAAGCACCGCTACCAGCAGCTTCGGTAGTGTCAGCACCGGCAGCGAAGTTGCCCTCGAAGAAGCCCTTGGTGATCGTCAGCAGCGGCCAGTTGTCCTCCTTCAATATGGGCTGCGGGGGTACCATAAGCTTCGGGGCGTCGGTAGGCGCGATCTCCTCAGGCTCTCGGTTAAGCCGCTCAGTGATAGCCTCTAGCATCTCCTCAAGCCCGTGCGTCTTGGCAGTCGCGTACGCCAGGGGCAGTTGACCTGTAGAGATCGGCAGACACACAAGTGAGCGGCGTTCTCCCTTCGCCCCAGACTTCACTGAGGCCTATGTGGCGTACAGCAAGCAGCTCTCTTCACTTCTGGATCCCAACGTGCTGCCTGGGCACAAGAGGGAGTCTCAGGGATCAAAGTCCAGGATGCTTTAGACCTAGTGCAGCTTTAAGGGGGCCAGTGGCACACCTGCTTCCTGGAGGATCTTGACGCGCTCCCGTACATCCCCCAGGTAAAGAGCGTTATGGAAACGGCCCATGATATCCGACCTCATCTCTGCTATCTTCATCATCTTGCCGAGCTTCTCAACGTTGCCTGTAATAAGGTACAGGAAGGAGAGTCGTTCGAAATTCTTGGTCTTTTGGTAGGCAAACTCCACGATCTGGTGGTTACCCTGGCGCAGCGCTTCAACTCCGAGCTTGTACCTGCAAAATGCCAGTTCACGGAGTCAACACATGAGCACCCGCGAAGCAAATACTAACTGTCGATCGGAAGAAGCAGCAGATATGATCGTTAGGTGTGTTATCGAAACGTGTAAGCGATGCAAAGCCTCAAGAAAATACCAACATCTTATTCTGTCAAGAAACCCGAGTGAGCCATACTGAACTTTCCCAAGAGGAATTTAAGTGTGCTTACCAGGTGTCCTTCTCATCGATCTCCTGAGCAGAAGTAAGGGCGACGTCGATGTTACCGCATTCAACGGCGAGATTAAAGCGAGTGCGTTCATCGCGAACGAAGTGCAGCGCCACCTCTGGGAAGCCCTTTTGCTGCAAGTAAGCGATGATGGACTGTCCACACAAGGCCGAGCCTTTGATGAACGACAGCACCTGCGTGTCCCAAGCATACTTTAGGCTTCACTTAGAGAGCAGAGATAAAGGAAAGCTGTATGCTTACTCTCGTGCATGCATGATATCTTGCTTCACGTCAGACACGGGCGATTTCAGCAGACTGGGTCTCCCAATCAAGGCTCAATATGTGATACGAGAGGCATGATGTGAACTCACCTGATCGTACTTGCGCTGGAGCAGAGCCAGCTTGAACATGTATTCGGTGGTATCGATTTGGATGACACGGTTCTTGCCATCCCGATCCAGGCAATAGACAAAGTTACCGAAAACCTGCAGCAAATACGATGAAACTCGTTAAACGTTGCCGAGTCCGGGGTGAAGCAGCTACACAAAAAAAGTGGGAGGTGTAAAAGGATTTACCTTTGTAATGTACACAGGCACATCAAGGGTGCGGATGATACCACTGTCCCCGTTAGGAAGGCAGTATTTAATGTGGTTCAGCGTGGTGTAAATGAAGACTCCGCTGTCGTCCCAAGCACCGCTCTTTACGCGAATAGTCTCATGCACAGTGCACGAGTGCTGGAGCTTCTTGCTGGCCACAATGATTGCGTGCTTGCTCAGGAGAGCCACCTGGCTCATATCAGGGGACCATACAAGATATTTGATGTAGGGCGTGCTCAACTCTGCAACCGCAGTCCTCTGCTGCACATCAAAGAGCACCACCTGCAAAAACCGGGACAACATGCCCAAGGTCGGAAGTGCCGAAGAAGCAGTGGGGGAAGATATAGACCAGGCAACAGGGTCGGCTCGGTGTCCATTTCCTCACACTCCAGACAGCGAAGAGGCGCAGGACTATCCGAGGCGCGGTAGAAAGTCAATCGCTACCATTTCTTGGAATCTAAGAGGGAATATCGGGGCAAAAGTTCTTCAAAAGAATCCGGCTACTTGTCCCCACCACACTAATCACCTCTGGGATACAATCTTGCACAGGTGCCGCACAAGCAAATATAGCGCACCCGTGACCCGAATAGAGGTGTTCTCGCAAAGAAGTGGAGCGGGGGTAAAAACAACAACGAAAGTGATGCATATTGTGTAACAGTATCCGTGATGGACGTCTAGTGACAGCTGTCCAGAGTATGAGGAGTGTATCTTTTGGTCGAGGAAACAAAAATGTAACCAGCAGATGCAAAAGAGCTTCGAACAAGGATGCAACGCCGGCAGACGATCAGCATACCTTGTCTTCAGATCGGCAGAGCAGGCTTCCTGTGCCGGCGTAAAAAATGGCATCGGTAGAGGCGCAGGGCGGGTTACACTTCTTAGTCACGTCGTTGCGCAAGTTCCTGATCACAATTTGGTGAGAAGGCTTGTCGAAGACGGCAAAACGGTTTCGTGCAACGAAAACGGCACAGCTGCCAACGCCACGCTTGAATTCCTGCAAAAAAAGGAGAAAGACCCTGGTCAAGAGACGAGGGAACGGAGACAAGAGTACCGCGTCAATAACAGGATCTGAAACTCAAAATTCCTTTGACCGAGAACATTACCCTTTCCCCTTCAAGGACGAACCTGAGGCTCGTTGCGCGTGCCACCTGCGTCCTTTGGAATGATGTAAAGCTCATAAGATCCGCCCTCGGCATCAGTGTTGATGAGGACGGCGTTTTCAGCAGGGTTGTAGGACATCGAGCGAGCACCCTGGGACGAAAACAGTATGAGAGATCTTAGCTGAAGTGAACGACTCACGAAATCGGAGAGCTCCCAGTTTGACGGGGTAATAACTGAATACGGCCCAGCGCTCGCAAGAAAATTTTCAGGCAAAATCTGGTTTGCTCACCTGGTTAGCACCAGTAGATCCTGGCCGACGAATCGAGATTAGAGGATTGTCCCGCTGGCTGGCAAAGTCATAGGTGCGCAAGTAGCGTTCCTTGACATAATACAACGTGCCACCTTGCGTAACATATGCAGGACGCTCGCGCTCAAGCTTGAAGACGATCATACCGCTGTGAAGCACGGTGTTTCGTCAATAAGGGAAGCAACGTACGAGGACACAAAGAGCTAGCGAGTGCGCTCCTGGAAGTTTAGAAACAGGCTTTCGTGGCTCTGCGAAGTGGCTCAGGCTTGGATAACAATACATGATCAGGTGGTCAAAAGAATTTACCTATCGTGACCAGCAGCGAGCAGGTTCACTTCGGGGTGAGCTGAGAGGATCCAGAAGCGGTCGTGCTCACGGCGGAAAGTCTGAACCCCAGTGCGCTTAGACATGTCCCACACACGTATGCTCTTGTCCTCGGAGTTCGACACTATGATATCCTGACGCGCGTGGAACATGACGCAGGACACGTTGTTCACGTGTCCACGAAGGGTGTCCACTTCCCACGCCTTTGTGTCTGGAAAACCCAAGGTGATGCACGGCTCATCCAACGGAAAGGAGCGAACCAGGTGCAGGAGGATGAGAATGCTGACCCAATAAGATGAAGGAGGAAGAGAAAGAGAACATGGTTGAATAGCCAGTTGAACTCTGGAATCTAAGGATAGGGAAGGAGACGCCAGATCAATATTGATAGATGCCTTCTCGTCAGATCTATCATGGCTGTAAAAGAAATATCACGTGGTCACCAGGAACGCCTGCCCTCGTGCAGACATGCTATGAGCTCGCTCAGGATAGTGCACTAGGGTATGGGCACTTCAAAAGAAAAGAAAAAAAGTCTCTTCCAGACCAGAAGTTTAAGGGGTTAATAGTATGACGCGCACGAATGATAAGTGTTATGGTAAACTCTTTAAAGGCTGGGCGTCCTTCGCGCTCTAACTGAAAGTTGAGGTGTGAAACAAAAAATGAGGTACGACTTGCAGATATGCAGTATTTTATCTTGCTCTGAATGACAACGCGCTTGGCGGTTTTACTCTAGCGTGGGTAGATCGGAGAGATATCCACGGGAACAATACGAGGTAGGAAATCACAATTCTGTAGGGCTCAGATCCAGCTGAAGTTCAGGTTAAGGCCAGCCAGTCGTCTCAAAAAATAAGTATGCTGCACGAAATTCAAAAAAAACTCTTTTTGCCCGTTACTGCGCTGACGAATCTGCGAGTGCTGATACAAGGCGAGCAAGAGATAGTGAGGGTTTTACCGTTCATGCGCCAGAGTTTCACTTGCCGATCATCGGCACCGGAAACGATCAAGGGAAGAGTGGGATGGAACGCTGCCCAGTTCACACCGCGGTCGTGACCTTCTAATACATACTTAACAACGGCATCGCCACCGCCGAAGAGGTCACTGTTCATCTGCGAGCACGAACCATAAAGAATTAGGATTTTCAGGCGCTACCCCGAAGGGGCAATGCGTCAAGGCAAAAACCAAGGGATGGGCGTAAAAGTTTCAGGCCAAAACTTGGACAAATAGCAGCACCTGCGGAAGACGCAGGATTTCGTCAGCAGGAGAAACAGTCTTCTTCCGCAAGCCACCGATATCCCACACACGGACGGTCTGGTCCAGGGAGGCAGACACCACAAGATCCTCCTTGACGTGGAAGGATGCACACATCACATAGTGATTGTGACCTGTTAACACTGAGATACAGGTGCGGCTTTGCCAGTTCCAGACACGAATCGTTTGGTCGTCGCTAGCGCTGACAATCCAAGGGTACTCTTGGTGATACTGCACGGTTCGAATATAATCCAGATGTCCAAGCAGAGTAAATAGACACCGACGTAACTTGTAATTCCAAACCTTGATCTTGTAATCGTCACCTGCAAGACAAGGGTCAGAACCCAGATAAAGGCTGAAAAATGTTTGCTGCTGCTGATATGCTGGCCTTCACAACAGGAAACCCACCTCCGGAAACGAACAGCGGCTGCGACTTGTGGAAGTGCACTCCGCGCACAGGGCCGTCATGCTCATCGAAGCGGTCAATCAGGGTACCCATACGGTAGTCCCACAGCTGAATGACACCGCTGTGAAGACTTGCCAAAATCCATGGTCGCTTAGGGTGGAAGCTGAGCCCTTTGACCTGTTCCATTTGGGAAAGGAGAGGCTCATCGAAGCGGCTATGTCACATAATAAAGTAACCCTGAAACTGATTTTTTTTCTTCGCAAACTCCTCCACTCTAACAGAGATGAAAGCACAATAGCAGCCACCGCACATGGAAACCAAAACACGCACGATCAGGACTCACCCTGTTCGACTTGGTCTCAAACTTCGTTAGCATATTGCTAGTATACTCTGATTCGTCCAGGTTGGACACTTTATATCATCGATTTACAAAAGGAAAAATGAGAAAACGAAGGAAATATTCCTTCAGATACCGTTCTTTTCTTTTCGCAGAGAGACTTGAAGACTTCGCGTTTCAAGCTCCTCTGCCTTCTACAGGTCAGGTGGAATGGCATGCGATGGCATCGTTGCATGGCATGGCGCTGGCGTTCAGTATCGAAGTTGCACAAGCGCTGGCGCATCAGTGGCGCTGGCGATGCGTGAGGCACTGAGGTTTGACGTTGAGCTGGCCATCGGATCGATCGTATGGCCATGGCTAATGTTTCATGTTCGTTAAACTTGGAGGAAGTGTGATGACATGACATGACACGATACCGATATGACATGATATACATGACATGGCATTAGCATGGCATGGCATTGCCATAGCATCAAATATGGCATGAGCTTTAAATAATTTATAGCATAAAGCGTTAGCATTCATATATGATGACGTTGCATGACATGACGTTGCATGACATGACATGACATGACAATGACATTGACATGACATGACACGACAGCGACAGCGACAGCGACATATGGCATATGGCATGACACCCAAGTGACACCCGCACCCCTTCGACCTTGTGGTGAACGTCGATCGTTGAGCGACTGACCTTCCTGTTCGTCAGCTTTTACAACATCGAACGTCACACAGATTGTCGGATACGAGAATCAAGATTGAGATGCGGATTTAAAAGGCGATGAGTTGACGACTCTCGAATGATCGAACGAAGCCGCTGATGTGAGCGCAGTTTGAGTTCCAGAGTTTCAGTTTGAGTTTCGAGTCGCGCGCGAGTCGGAGTGGATAGTTTTGAAAAGTTTGAATTTTCTTCCAATTCCAAAGTCCGAAATTGGGCGACTTTCGTGTGACGCGCACTCCATTCTCGCGATTCTCATTCTCGATTCTGGCCATGATGCGATCCCGATGCGGGATGGCCAATTGGCCATGCAGGCCTTCATCTTCATGCTCCAAGCTTCACCCGATCGTTCGAGTTTGACTCTCAGGCCCGTCCTTAAATTTGGTTTTGAGATTACGCGAGTCGCGTCGCGTCGCGTCGCGTCGCATCGCGTCTGACCGGATGAATAAATCGGCTGTCTGCGACTGTGTGCACGACGGCCTATGCGTACGTGGCGTCCAACGTGGTTACGTTTTATTATATCTGGAATGGGTATAAAAATAAATACACGATTTTTCGAAACGAAAAGGGGTTAGGTCAGAAAAAAAGGGGGAGAAAGGGGGAAATAAGGGGGAAAAGGGGAAAGGGGAAGGGGAAATGTGGGGAGTTATAAGGGGGATGAGGGGGTTGGGGGTGGAAGGGGGAAGGGGGGATGCAGGACGGATGAAATCGGGGTTGATAAAGGGAAGGGTAGGGGGAGGGAGTGTATATGGGGTGGAGGCAAGGGGGACGGCGAAAGGGGAGATCTGTATTTTATACGACGAGTTTTATCCAAAGATCTGTCGAAGGCGTCGCCCCTGCCTACGTGGAGCGTACACATGCGTCGCATATCCAAGGAGCGTCCATTTATTTTATCTCCGATTTGATCTGACGAACAGTTTTCAAAATTTGCCTACGTGCAACCAAAAAACGCGACGCAAGAGCGTCGCGTCGCGTAGATGTTGGACAAAACATCTCTGCGTAGCGTGTTACGCAAAAGATGTTTGTCCAAACATCTCCGCGACGCGACGCTCTTGCGTAACCTGTGCGTAGCGTTTTACAGTTTTCTAACCAATCAAATCGCTGCGATCAAAAGTTACGCGACGCGACGAAATTTCATTTTACCCAAACCAAATAATAAAACATTTACGCTAGCAAAGGGGACAAAGTCCTGAGAGTGCGGTATCCCTGCAAAGCAGGCTAGTGAAAACACCAGGGGCTACTCCCTCTGCTATAGCGCGCCCACAAAGGGGCTCAACCCACTTTTCAGCAGGGTGACATCTAGAGAAAAAGCTAGGTGCAAAGCAAAAAACTCTAGAAGATGGAGAAGCAGCCATGGCCGGGTGAGTGGAGGGGTGGCTGAATCTGAGCGGTGGGGAGGGAAGTCGAAGAATTAAGGGGGTATTTGGAGACGTTGAGGAAGGGGTCAGGTGGGCGGGGGAGAGGTGGTGGGGGAGGGAGGGGGAGGGCCCCTCCCTAGGGGACAGAGAACCATCTTATATTGCAAGACTTTTGAAAATTATTGCAGGAGGGTTTGAAGAAAGTCGTTTGATTGTTGCACAGCTTCTGTTTCTGTCATACCAGATTTAAGGACGCGACTCAACTCTGGCAAACCCGAGTCTCCGGACCGAAATAGCGCGAATATTACGTAGGGTTTGTAACGCAGATTGAACTTATGGTCCGGAGACGAGCTCCACAATCATCAAGTAACGCAGCCCTCGAATCGAATCGCGGGTAGCCGCGCGAAGCGCGGCTCGTCTAAACTCTGGGGACGAGAGTAGAGTTTGACAGTTTCGAGTTTCGAGTTAGGTGTTTCAGTTAGACCTTAGAGCCCTACAGTATCAGTTTCGAGTTTCGAGTTTCATAACGAGGCCGTCCGCACAGAGTGATGACCTGTCGATTGTTGGGTCCACATGATTTCACGAAATTGGGAGGGGGGAGAGGGGTAGGGGTAGGGGTGGTGGTGGCTTAAGTATGCGGGCCACGAGTTGGATATTTTCGTTGGAAAACGGGGGGATAGGACATCTCACGGGAAGACAATCCCCCCCCCATTGTATGGGGGCCTGCCTTCTCCTAGCTTCACCCCTCGCTGTGCTTGGCATTCGTGACGGTGTCATCAGTGACAGTGACCTAGCTCCCTTCCTAGATAGTCTTCCCGTAAGCGCCTTTCTATTCAGTTTATGCTATCACCGTCTAGAGCACCCTTCACTGTGTTTTTTTGTGCTTGCTTGTATATATATATATATATATGTATCAATTATATATAATTGATATGCACTGTTGGAATTGGCACCGTGACATGTTCGTATTGTCACGTGTCATATCCGGTGTGTCATCTTCCGTGACTCTGCTTGTGTCAGTCAAAGTATTTATTCCCGTATGTTATCGATTTTTGAGTTCGTTTTATCTCGCCGGGAGCGTTCTCCCCTTGGTTGCTGTACTGTTTCTTGCAGGTTATGGACCCACGTTACGTTTGCGTATTGTGATTTTTAGCGTGAATTTTATTTCTTATTCGCTTTATCTTTGTTTTGAGCGCAGCCATCTTTCTAGTGGCCTACGGAATCAGGTTCTCGCTCTCGCTTGGACAGTCGGCAGTTTCGGGAATTTACGGCAGAGTGGTATCGGCATTTTGATTCGCGCGTTCGTTTTCTTTTACGGATCCTTATTCCGCGATGGCTCTCGCAGATGTTTTGCCCGATGTGGAGCTTCATGCTCTTTTGTTCTCTTGTGACGACAGATTGGACAGGGTGCAGTCTCTGAAACGCGCTCAGCTTATTTCCCTATGCCACGCCCAAGCTAGGGTACTCGCTCATTTTAGGAGTGCCCCGCAGATTTTGCCGCGACCTGAGACAGTCTTGGAGCAGATTATTTTGGAGATAGTTGTTGTTGGAATCTGTATAGGCAGCCCTGACAGGCGGGCCCCTATGACAGACCCCTAGGACCAACACTGGATTGCTGACTGATCTATAGGTTCGTGCTGTGACACACGCTGTGTCACAGGTAGGCTAGTTTCCGAGACCGTTGCGAGACCGTTCCGGGTATATCTAGCTTAGGGTTTATTTATCTTATGAGAGAGTTTATCCACACAGTTCGGGACCCTCTGATATCTAATGAACTAGGATATTCCGGTAGGTCGTGGCCCCATCCACGCTTTATTCCACTTGCTAGTTTGGCCATGATTGGCTAAGCGGCCGCTCGGAGAGGTGGTGCGCGTTTGCGCGTTTGGGCATCGGTGGGAATTATGAGATGAGCAGCTTGCGGTGAGCGGCTTTGAGCCGCAGCTATGGGGTACCGGCTTGGATCGGGTTTCGTCGTCGCAATGTTCATTCACGGTTTTCTGCACGCTCTGATCCCGCTTGCTACCGAATTTTGGGCTGGTGACCTTGGCACCTTTGACTTCGACGACATCTTCCTTTGCCCCTCGCTTGCATGGCTCAACCGTTCCGTCCGTATCTGTGACGTCGCATTTTCCCCGCGACCCTACCCAAACGTGCTGCAGCGTACCGCCTCCCCTCGGGCTTTTCTAGAGATGGGAATTACTACGAGATCCAAGAAGTCCCTCACGAGGGACAGCGACATCGACGCCTCTCTGAGGTTGATCGACGGGGTACGGAACACACCAACGGCGGCTACGCCTTCTGTTCCTACCCCCAACCCTGCATCGAACGAAGACGCGGACGTGGCCGTCAGACGTTACCTGTAGGAGCAGTCCAAGCTCGTCGACGAGATCTACAAGACGCGACTGCATCGAGCTTGGACCAAGAGTATCCGTCTTGGCGACATGAACGAAACATCATTTTCGCGGTACGGACGACGCTGGCCTTCTGTCCGACCTGGTGGTGCAGCTGCGTACGGAGTTTCGGTCGGCTGGTCTGGAGCTACGTGCCTTTGACCTCGACGACCCTCTGGCACCCGTGGTCAACAGGGTGAATGGGCTTCTCTACGACGTTCTTGCCCTGGTGATTGAGAAGCACAGCAACGCGTTCGTCTGGCTGACTGGTACCGATTCTTCGACTGACCGAGATGGACGGCGAGCCCTTGTCGACATCATCAAGGGTTGTGTTCCAGTGGCGCTACGGGAGTCGCAGCAGGAGGAGCACGCCGCGTTGCGTTATCCCGCAAACGTTGACCCGCAGCCGATCTTGGCTAAGGAGCAACGTTTGGTGCGGGATAACCGAGCTTCCGACTGGACACCGACCGAGGCCACGAGGAAGTTATCCCTCTACACCCGACTCGACCCCGTGTTCTACGCTGCGGTGAAGGTCCGCTATCCCATGGCCGCTGACTTGACTCATGTGTCACTGGTTTCGCTCCGTTCCATGGTTGTGGAAATTTACCAGGCTTGGGCACAGACGGGCGGGGGGAAGGCGGCTTCTGGCGCGGACGGCATCTCCGCGCACCTGTCTAGCAGCGAGTACGACGCACTGCTGCAGAAGATCACGGAGCTGAAGGAGCTCGTTCAGAGGCAACACGGTGAGGCCACTCCGGGTGGTGCAGCAACAGCGGGAGCGGGTGCAGCAGCGGCGGCAGCAGCAGCGGGGGCAGCAGCCGCGAGGATTCCGTGTGGGGACCCACAAAGCCCCACCAGTGGGATTCGACCGCGACGATCAACGGGCGAAGCCGTTCTGCGGTAGGTGCAAAAAGGCGGGCAAAGGTGAGAGCTATCACTTTTACCGCGACTGCCCGTTGGGCGGGCGCCAACACCCGCCCACCTCTGCTGCAGCGTTCTGTGTTCGCATCGACGAGGAGGACGCGGAGGGGGTGCACGCGCTCGCTATGTGCGCGTTGTTCCAGCAGGCAGCGGATGATGGAGCGGATTCCTTCGCGCGTGCGGCCGCCGTGTACGGCAAGGCTCTATATCGATATTTCCGATAACCGATACTATCGATATATCGTATTTATCGCCGATTATCGGATTGCAATATCAAACTATCGATTGTGCAGGTTGTGATGTTCCATATTTTATTTATAAGAAATCACATATAAATGACGAAATAATCGATTATTTATCGATTGTTCCGATTATCGATACCATTTTTCGGATATCGGATAGTATCGATACCAAAAAACCAAACCGATATAGAGCCCTGGTGTACGGGCCGCCCGCGGTGCTTTGTGCGGGAGCGGTGGGCGGCATCGACGTGTCCGCCTACGGCTTCACCGTGGAGCAGCAGCCGGCTTCCGAGGGGGATGACATTCTCCGCCGGCTCGACGATCTTGCCGCGGAGGTTCACTCCGCGGCCAACCCGCAGGTACATTACACTCACGCATCTTTCCCGCCTACTGCCGGCATCGGGCAGGGGGCTTCGGCTCTGGTGTGCGGACCCGCCGCGGCGGTGGCCACACCGGAGGAGCAGGTTCCGGCAGGTGGTGCGGCGGCATCGGCATCCGCCGTGCCGGCCCCTGCTATGCCTGTCTCGCAGGGAAAGGATGTGTTGCCCGCGCCACTTCAATCGGCGCGGGTGACCACCACAGCGGACGCGGACGGTGAGTTCGCTGGGTTCGTTCAGACCGTGAACCACGCCGCCATCGGACAGGTTGATCTCACGGGTTACGACACGGACGATTACGAGGACCTCGCCGACGGCAGCTTCGTCGTGAAGCCGCGGGCTTCGACAATCTCGGCAAATCACTCGTCGACGCCCGCAGCCCGAGCACCTCACTCTGGTGGTGCTCTGGGAGATTGGCATGACGGTGCTCCCCGCAGCCACGGCTGTGGAAAGCCTCCGTGGGGCTTCCCCGCCCACGCGGGCTTATGGGGGATGCCGTTTCTACTTTCCTTCATTCTCTTGATTTCTGTCATGGGAGTGGGAGCTGCCACCTATACGGTGGCCAATGACATCGACCCTGTGCAGGTATCGGGTCGGGCTGCGCCGCAGCCTGTGCTGTGCAGGGGAGAGGAGGCACCGCTTGTTCCGGTGCCGTGTGCTATTCCACCTCGTCTCCACCGGCGGGAACAGAGGCGGCAGGGCCTCTATATGGCTCCGGTGCCATGGCATCCCGGGCCGCCACCGCCTGCCATGTTATTTGAAGACGGTCCTCCGCTATCGCCGGCATCGTCTTCGGATGACGAGGCCCCACCGTCAGGCAGCACTTGGCAGCACCCCGGTGTGGTGCAGCCTCCCGTGATCGACGAATCAGCAACACCGACTCCGTCAAATTCTCTGGCGAATGATTTTTCAGTGATCGACACCTTACACTTTGGCCGCCCCGTATTGCTCCGCCGTGCTACTGCGGGCTACTACGGTGGTCGATGTGGTGAAGGTGCTCCTCTGAACTTTGACCCCGAGTAGTTATATTACTGGTTCTGGCAGTGCACCACTTTCTGGTGGTGTACTGAGATCTACTTTGACCTCAACGCGGTCTTCAATCTGGTTTTACTTTGACACCTTTATATTCTTCAATCTGATTTGCTGGTGCAGACTTTTTCAGTAGTTTAGCAGGACACTCAATTGCCTGTATGCTTTTGCTCTTGTACTAGCTTGTTGGATATACCCCTAGGACTCGGGATATATTCACTCAGTGAAGGTTTTCTCAGAATGTATTAAAGTTGATAAGTTAACCCGATATAACGGGCATAAACAGTTAGGGTTCGGGTTCGGGTGACAGTCATACACACTACTATAGGAAGATTCACAAAGCAAGCGGTGTGACTGTTCCAGCATAGCTAGAGGTTTCCAATTTGTGTATCAGAATGGCACAGTTGGATTAGCAGTTAGGACTTGTCACCCTGGCTTCTGCCCTAGAGGTTTAACATTCTGACTCTCCTAGCCAGTCACCACCCACAGTGCTGGGGTGGTGTGCTGGAATCTGTATAGGCAGCCCTGACTGGGAGTCCCGGTGCAGGCCCCTATGAAAGACCCGTAGGACCAACACTGGACTGCTGACTGATCTATAGGTTCGTGCTGTGACACACGCTGTGTCACAGGTAGGCTAGTTTCCGAGACCGTTGCGAGACCGTTCCGGGTATATCTAGCTTAGGGTTTATTTATCTTATGAGAGAGTTTATCCACACAGTTCGGGACCCTCTGATATCTAGTGAACTAGGATATTCCGGTAGTTGTTTCAGAGGGCGCAGGAGTTGGTGGTGTGCCTTCCGACATTTTTGACGGTTCCGAGGTTTCGTTGTGTGAGAAGGGCGTCGGCAATGGGCTAGCAGTTTTGGACACTCGATCTGTTCGCTCGCAGATTACGACTGCTGAAATCTGTATAGGCAGCCCTGACTCGCTGACTGGGACGACTAGGCCTGACTGGGAGTCCCGGTCAGGCCCCTATGACAGATCCCTAGGACCAACACTGGACTGCTGACTGATCTGTAGGTTCGTACTGTGACACACGCTGTGTCACAGGTAGGCTAGAGTCCGAGACCGTCCGAGACCGTTCCGGGTATATCTAGCTTAGGGTTTATTTATCTGACACAGTTTATCCACACGAGTACGGGACTTTCTGATATCTAGTGTACTTGGATATTCCGGTAGGTTATGGGCCCACCACGCCGTAACGACCACTCGACGTGTGACTGGCTCCTCCAGCTCACACAGTTCAGCGCGACGAGGCCCCTCCTGTTCGCGTTGAACCATTACCATTCCGTGGATTATGGTTCTGGTTCGATTGGTTCTGGACAACACGATGTTCACGCAGTGTGTGATGCTGACGACCGTGAGGACGAGTCGGAGTTACCTCCTGGGTACTACGATGAGTCCGACGACGACGCTGACGTTTATTATGGGTGTGGCTCTCCACATCTTCCGACAACAGCGGTACAGCCCTACTGGAATATTGTCAGGGTTATGACCGATGACATATGTGTCATACGTATCATCCGTGTCATCCCTGTCATACCATGTCATGCCATGTCATGTCGTGTCATGTCATATGTCATAATGACATACAGTCGTCAGTACGGTCGACTGTGACATGTACAGTCATACCATCTGTCATCCACTCACCATGAGTGACATCTGTCATCGAGAGGCTGATCACAGCATCTCGAAGATGAAGCAAGACAGTTCTTGAAGAACAAACTGTTCTGAAGGGACTCGTCTTCGCTTCAAGCATGAATTGAACACCATGCGGGTATCACATGGCTTATTCGATCAGCCGATATTGTTGTTCACCCAATGCCTTCGGGTTCACAACCCAATTGTGGTAACGCCTGAGAGGCGTGGGGGCATTGGCGTAAATGAGAGAGCATTGAGCTCGAGCAGCACTTCTGGAGAAGAGTGTTGGATATACCCCTAGGACTCGGGATATATGCTGGACTTTAGGTTCAGGGTTATTATTATGGGCTCTGATAGCCCCTAGCCTGACCTGTCTCTGATCGGAACCGTGACTCCGCTAGTAGCTAGGATGACAGTACAGTAGTACTGTACTGTCAGTCATTATTTCGTATTATCCGGGTTTCCGAGATGCATGATAAAAGCACTCGGCCGGACTGTTTATGGGAGCTTAGCCAGTTCGTTTTCACCGAGCGGAACACCTGTTCTCGCAGGTTATGCGCGTCACCACTTTCCCGGTAATTCTGATGGCACGGCGCCTAGCTGTTGCCATGATTGGCTAAGTTTTGACACAGAGATGGGGTGGGCGCCCCCTTAGGCAGTAGTTGACCTTTCCGCGGTATGGCCTCTCCTTGAGGTGGAGATCAGTTTGGAACATTTTTCGGCAGCAGTATCGTCGCTCGCTATGGCTTCTTTTTACGTTTCACCTGGCCGGTGGAGAGGGCATTCCGCGTATTGTGGGTCGCAACCACTTTTAGCCAATCGGCTCATGACCTGTTTGATGTTGTTTTTATCGCTGAGACTTCTGCAGGAATTGGCCGCTGCGTCTACTGATTTAACTACTGCCGCCACACTAGCCCACGCTCCCCATCTCACCGTCATTTTTGTAATGGAAACGCCTCAGAGACCACGTACTCGCGCTAGAGCGCGAAAACTAGCGACAATTTTCGATGATGTTGGGGCGTTGAATGCAGCCACGCCCACAACTCCGCATTTGGATTCGGCTGCGTCGGAGGCGTCAGCTGCGGCTGCCACTCTTGTGCACCGGTTGCGCAGAGATTCATTTGACGTTCAAAGTTCCAAAACCGCAGCAACGAAAGTACTGGGCGACAAAGCTGCAAAATTCCGTGGGGACGAGACATCAGCTTCGGACATTTTTTCTCAATTGGTATCCGAGCTGCAGCAGCTCTTCACGTTGCAGTCGACGGCATTCGCACCCCTGTTTGACCTGACTGCTGCTGACACCCCTGTTCTGCCTGCTGCCAATGAACTCTTGTACTCTGTGCTGCTGCTGCTGACTGCGCCAGGGTCTCCTGCCCGTAATTGGGTAGAGGCTTCTGGCGCGGATGTTCCTGCTGATGGCAAACGCGCCACCCTGGAGGTGGTGCGTATGCTTGCTGACGCGTCGACTCCGTTCGATGCTTTGACTGAGCTGCTTGAGGTGAGGGTCTCTGACGAGTGTGACCCTGATGCGGGGATTCGCCTCTTCAACAGCTGTCTTCGGGATGCACAGCGTCTGACGACGCTGCCCGAAGACGCTGTTAAGAGACCATTCCTCTCTGCTCTGTCTGGGCCGGCTTACGCCACGCTGGTTGACTCGTTTGCTCGAGCTGACCAGCGTGCGGCTGTTAGTCTGCTCACCCTGCAGGCGCGCGTGCGCGAGCAGTACCGCTGCGGGCGGCTCTCGGGCAAGCGCACTGCAGGGCGCCCCATGTCTGTAGCATCTTGCACCACTGACACTGGCCTGGCTTCGGCCATTGAGCGGCTCGGTGCTCAGTTGGTCAAGTTGCAGCGGGATGTGGATTCCCTTAAGAAGGGTGGCTCCAAGCCGCCTCATGGGAAGCACACTCCGCGCAACTTCCACCGACCTGGAGTGCAGCCGCTTGCTCACTCCACCTCTCCGGAGGTGGCTTTTGACAAGCGGTCTGGCACCTTTGTCCCAACGTGCAGGCACGAAAGTGCCGCGCCGTTGGGTCAAAGCATTGGCTCAGTGAGTGTCCTCACAAGGACACTCACCCATTGTCCATCTCGGCATCCTACTGCCAAGCCGTCGAGTCTTATGACTCCGACGTGCTTGCCCTTCGTTTCCAGCGGTACTATGACGCTGGAGATGAAGGGTCCATGGAGCACTTGTGTGCTCTCGTGGGGCAACCTGAAATCTGTGAGCTGTCTGCGCATTCCTTTGCTCCAGAGCCTACGGCTCTGCAGCAGTTCAAGGATGTTGCTGCCTCTGCTGAGTCTGCACCTGATGAGCATCTTTCTATTGGCCGTGTTGTATTTGTTGCGGTCAGCGGTCCGCTTGCTGGTGGTGTCGCTGAGCCGGCCACTGACAAGCGGCTGCTGCCGCGGGCCTCTGCACCTGTGCGTGATGAGCCGGTTGACTTGCATGAAGTCAACCGTGCCACCTTTGTGCCGCCGTCTGCCTCTCTGGCTCTCGGCCCAATGGCTCCTGCTGACAGTTCTTTCAAGACATTCAACACTGTCCACCCTGACTGGTTTGACATTGACCCTGAGCCTGTTGAAGTCTGTGACTCCGATGATGATGGGGAGGGCTCCAACTACCCTCCTGGTGTCTGCCTGACTGCAATTGAGGGGGGTGCACCGCCGACGACTGCAGCGTTTCGGCGGTTCGGAGTCCCCAGAGGCTCCAGGCCATTTGGCATCGGTGAATTTGCACTCACTCTTTTGATGGTGGTTACGTTTCTGTTCGGTGCTACGGCGATGCCGACCCTCGTGGTCGGCGGTGGTGTCAGGGGCCTGGTTGAGCCCGGAGCCACTTACGGCTACGATTCACTACGGTCCCATGAAGCACTACTGGATTCTCCTACGGTGCTTACTGTTTCGTCATTGCCGCTGCAGGATGTGCCGCGGGTCTTTTCTCAATCGACCTCGGCTACTTACCAGTCTAATGATTTTGCCATTCCACTCTGGGATCCGCCTGACCCACTTGGGTCTGGTGGTGTCAACATTTATGATGTCTCTTCTCAACTTGCTTCAGATGTTTTCCTGCCTTGGGATCCGTCTGCTGAACTCGGCTCTGCCGACCAGCTTTACAGTGGCTAGATTGGTTTATTTCAAATCCTGCAGGTGTGATTAGCCTTACAGTAGCCGCAGTGGTGGGTTGTGCCGGGACAAGTCCCCGGGCACCCAGCTAAAAGTATATCTGTTTCCAGTGAAGTGCTGTTTGTTATCTGTTTAGTTAGCTCCGCTTGCCTAGCCCTATTAGCTACGGTCACAGCTCCGGGTGGTGTGCTGGACTTTAGGTTCAGGGTTATTATTATGGGCTCTGATAGCCCCTAGCCTGACCTGTCTCTGATCGGAACCGTGACTCCGCTAGTAGCTAGGATGACAGTACAGTAGTACTGTACTGTCAGTCATTATTTCGTATTATCCGGGTTTCCGAGATGCATGATAAAAGCACTCGGCCGGACTGATTATGGGAGCTTAGCCAGTTCGTTTTCACCGAGCGGAACACCTGTTCTCGCAATATATTCACTCAGTGATAGGTTTTCTCAGAATGTATTAAAGCTGATAAGTTAACCCGATATAACGGGCATAAACAGTTAGGGTTCGGGTTCGGGTGACAGTCATACACACTACTATAGGAAGAGTCACAAAGCAAGCGGTGTGACTGTTCCAGCACACCACCTAGTGTGGTGACTGACTAGCCGAAGGTGAAACCTGTGAACAAACACCATCTACAGCGGTGGAAATTGGGCTCTAAGGGAAGGCCTGTCCCTTCTGGCAGGGCGGTTCCCAGTCAAGAGTTGTAAATCTGAAACCGGTCCGTGATCGGACCCCTCTGCACATACAGCTACTGCCAATCTCACTGTGCAGGAGCGGCACGATTAACTTCTAGCCACTAGTTGGCGGTGGCACTGCTGTGCCAGCCCGCAGCACAGTCATGCTGCCGTGAAGTGAAGTTGTCGATGCCGTGATCGAATCATTCGTAGAGCCAGAAAAGGAATCTGAATTTTGTCGATCGTCGTGCACAGCCGCATGGTCTCCAGAGCTCTGCTCCTCGTCATCGGACGAGTACGGCGGTGGCGGGTAAGGTGGTGACTGTGGAACATAATCAGGGTCGGGATTATACAGCCATGGCGGCCGCGGGACATTGCGGAGAGTGTGGAACCCCTGTCGCAGCTCCCGATACCGCGTCTGCCGATGCGGCGGAATAGCAGCCGGCGCCGCAAAAGTGAATGCAGGCTCGTTGTTGGTTGTCTCAGCAAGCACCACCGACCTCCAGGCCGGTGTGGTCCGGTGCACATGCCTCGCCAGGGGCGGCAGCTGTGAGTGGCGCCGCGGTGGCGCATACACAAAAGAACGCACAAAGCATTACCGCAATCGCCGAAGAGCGGGCAAACCCCCAAGGCAGTGCACCGCATCCCGGACGAGATGCTGTAGGGCGCGGGACCGCATCCTCACCGTCAATAGAGTCACACCCAGCTGCAGAGTCGTCCACGTCGCCGTCGCAAGAGTCGGTCTCCGACTCGGCGTGCATGTACCGCATCGCGAAGTCCTTGCCCTCAGCCGTGATCGAGAGTCCCCCCATCCGGGCGATCTTGTCCGCAAAGCAGAGGTCGGGCTCGTGCGCGTGCATGGGGTCCACCGGCATCATGTCACCGGCGTCGGACGCCTCCGACTCGTCCGGGTAAACATGCGTGATTGCCGCCGGCGGTGGCGCCTGCGGTGCGTCCTCGCGGACATGCGTGCACGCGGCAGCCGAGATCCCGCTCTCGACACCACCGACCGTGAAGCCGCCCATGTGGGTGGCAGGCTGGCAGTAGGGCAGGAATTCCTGCAACGCACCGTCTTCCCGCTCCGGCTCGATCCCGAAGGAATACGCCGAAACGCCGTCGAGCATCTCCGGCTTGCCCCGCCCTGCCAGAAGGCAAAGCGCATCGAACCGCGCGCCGTCGTGCTCGTCCATGGCCTCCTGAAACTGCTCCGCCAGCAAGTCGTTCTCGATGTCACCGAGGGAGAAGCTGTGGAAGCTTCCCCCAGCTCCATGCTTGCCGCCGTTCAGGCAGTCACGGTGCCAGTGCCGTGACTCGTCTTTCTTGCACGTCGAGTTTTGGCAGAACGGGATGAAGTCACCGCTCCCTTTGTGGAAAGCAACGCGCTTCCTCACCTGCGACTGCGGCCAGTTCCCTCCCGTCGGGAGGTCACCTGCTGCAAAACGAACACCGGAGCCGCCTCCCCCGTTGCCGATCTTGTTCTTGTCCGCTCGCGGGGTAAAACCCCGCCCGTTGACCTTGTCCGTGAGGACCTTCAGCTGCCGCTTCACTTCGAGGATGATGGCCGTGAGGTCGGACAGCTGCGAGGTGTCGCCGTCAGTGGCCACGGCCGCTGCGGACAGGGTGAACGAGGCAGTGTGCGTACCGGCCGCGACGTGTCGGGCGTAGCACTCGAGGACCCATTGCTGAATGGTGAGGAGGTCCACGGCCGCCCGCTGCTGGTGCGTGAAGAGTCGCGACACCACCGGCGCGTAGAATCCAGGATCCAGCGCCGCGAGGAACAGCTCCTTCACCTCGTCATCGTCGAGAGTGTTGCGCCTCTTGGCAGACCGTAAGGCCGCGTTGAAGTCCGTGATGGACTCGGACGGGTCGGTGTGGGCCTTCAAGCGGACGCCAAGGAGGTCCGATGTCCCCTGGAAGGGTGCACCGGAGTCCAGCAGACGCCGTGCGAGCTCCAGAAGGACGCTCGCTTGCCGTCCATCGGGTGCAACGTCGCAGAGGCCTCGAGCCAGTCACCCGCTGGAGAGGCGGGACATACGATGAGCTCGAGCGTCGAAAAAAGAAGTTTGTTGGCCTCGGGACGGATGGCCAACGCGGAGTCCTCCAAGTCGAACATCGGCGCAAACAAAGCATCATGCGCCTCGAAAGCCTCCTGGAGAGCAGGCACTAGCTTGGAGAGAAGCACCTGCGCGTTGGACTCCGTTCCCGTGAATCGATCATGCTTCTCATGGAAACATTTTCGGATCACGTGCTTCGCCACGCTCTCGTCGAAGCGCTCACGGGTGAGAGTGCGAACACCCGCCAAGAAAACAGCTTGAGCGGAGTTCGCAGCCGGAACACCAGTAGTTGCCGGCGTAGCCGGCGTGACGGAATTACGGGCAGCGGCGGAGTCGAAAAGTGTAGCCAAAGAGCGTCGGCGAGACGCCATACTTGAAGTCAATCTAGTCGCAACCATGGTGAAAGAGACTGTAGAGACGAAGTGAGGGAAAATGGGACGGGGTGCGGAAGGAGCGGCGGCCAAAAGTCGTAATGCGGTTGTCGAGGAAAACAAGGGAAAGCTGCGGCGTAAAGATCTCCCCACGTGCATGTGGATGCAGAGTGACGCGGCCAAGGAAAGTGGTGTCGGATCCGACCAAAATTTCCAACGTCAACCAACGCGAAGCGAGGAAAATGAGTCCGCCTCGTGCACAAGCTTCCCGTAAATCCAATCAACCAGGCATCAGCTAGGCCATACCGCTCCGCCGCGCCTCTAGTGGAGCCCCTCACTCCATCTCAAGCGTCGCTGTTTAGCCAGACATGGCTAAAATTCGCAGTGTCTGCTGGACTTTAGGTTCAGGGTTATTATTATGGGCTCTGATAGCCCCTAGCCTGACCCGTCTCTGATCGGAACCGTGACTCCGCTAGTAGCTAGGATGACAGTACAGTAGTACTGTACTGTCAGTCATTACATCGTATTATCCGGGTTTCCGAGATGCATGATAAAAGCACTCGGCCGGACTGATTATGGGAGCTTAGCCAGTTTGTTTTACCCGAGCGGAACACCTGTTCTCGCAGGTTATGCGCGTCACCACTTCCCTAGTAATTCTGATGGCACAGCGCCGAGCTGTTGCCATGATTGGCTAAGTTTTGACACAGAGATGGGGTGGGCGCCCCCTTAGACAGTGGCTTTCTCTCCGCAGTATGGCCTCCTTTTGAAGTGGAGATCAGTTTTTTCGGCATTTATTCGGCAGAGTATCGTCGCTGAGTATGGTTATATTTTACGTTCCGTTTGATCAGCGGGCAGGACACTCCGCGTTTTGTGGGTCGCTCCCACGATTAGCCACTCGGCTCATGACCTGCTTGATTGTGCTATTGCTTGCTGAGGCTCCTGCAGGAAATGGCCGCTGCGGAGATGTCCGTTACTGTCGCACCGCTAGCCCGCAATCCCATCTCACCGTCATTTTAAGAATGGACACAACGCCAAGACCACGTACACGCGCTAGGGCGCGTAAGTTAGCAACTATTTTCGATGATGTTGGGGCACTGAATTCGGCTACCCCTACAACGCCGCATTTGGCTTCGGCTGACGAATCGGCTGCGGCTGCAACGCTCATTCAGCGGTTACGAAAGGACTCATTTGATGTTCAGTGCGCAAAGACAGCAGCCACTAAAGTTCTGGGAGACAAAACGGCAAAATTTCATGGCAATGAGTCGTCGGCTTCGGACATTTTTTCGCAGCTGGTTTCCGAGATTCAGCAGGTTTTCACGCTGCAGTCGCAGGCACTTGCACCCCTGTTTGAGCTGTCTGCTGCCAATGTCCCTGTCATGACTGCTGCAAATGAGCTGTTGTATTCTGTGTTGTTGCTGCTGACTGCGCCAGGGTCTCCTGCCCGTAATTGGGTGGAGGCTTCTGGGGCCGATGTTCCTGCTGACGGCAAACGTGCCACCCTCGAGGTGGTGCGTATGCTCGCTGATGATTCGACTCCGTTCGAGTCTCTGACTGAGCTGCTTGACGTGAGAATTTCAGATGAAAGTGACCCTGACTCCGGCATTCGTCTTTTTAACAGTTGTCTTCGGGATGCGCAGCGTCTGCAGACGCTGCCCGAAGACGCTGTTAAAAGGCAATTCCTCTCTGCCCTGTCTGGACCGGCTTACGCCACGCTGGTTGACTCGTTTGCTCGAGCTGACCAGCGTGCGGCTGTAAGTCTGCTCACCCTGCAGGCGCGCGTGCGCGAGCAGTACCGCTGCGGGCGGCTCTCGGGCAAGCGCACTGCGGGGCGCCCCATGTCCGTAGCATCTTGCACCACTGACACTGGCCTGGCTTCGGCCATCGAGCGGCTCAGTTCTCAGTTGGTCAAGTTGCAGCGGGATGTGGATTCCCTTAAGAAGGGTGGCTCCAAGCCACCTCATGGGAAACACACTCCGCGCGGCTTCCACCGACCTGGAGTGCAACCGCTTGCTCATTCCGCCTCTTCGGAGGTGGCTTTTGACAAGCGGTCTGGCACCTTTGTCCCAACGTGCAGGCACGAGAAGTGCCGCGCCGTTGGGTCAAAGCATTGGCTGAGTGAGTGTCCTCACAAGGACACTCACCCATTGTCCATTTCGGCGTCCTACTGCCAAGCCGTCGAGTCTTATGACTCCGACGTGCTTGCCCTTCGTTTTCAGCGGTACTATGACGCTGGGGATGAGGGGTCCATGGAGCACTTGTGTGCTCTCGTGGGGCAACCTGAAATCTGTGAGCTGTCTGCGCATTCCTTTGCTCCAGAGCCTACGGCTCTGCAGCAGTTCAAGGATGCTGCTGCCTCTGCTGAGTCTGCACCTGATGAGCACCTTTCCATTGGCCGTGTTGCATTTGCTGAGGTCAGCGGTCCGCTTGCTGGTGGTGTCGCTGAGCCGACCTCCAGCAAGCAACTGCTGCCGAAGGCCTCTGCACCCGTGCATGGTAAGCCGATTGACTTGCACGGGGTCAGCAGTGCCGCCTTCGTGCCGCCGTCTGCCTCTCTGGCTCTCGGCCCGATGGCTTCTGCTGACAGTTCATTCGAAACATTCAACACTATCCACCCTGACTGGCTTGACATTGACCCTGAGCCTGTTGAAGTGTGTGACTCCGATGACGATGGAGAGGGCTCCAACTACCCTCCTGATGTCTGCCTGACTGAAGTTGAAGGGGGTGCACCGCCGGCGGCTGCGGCATTTCGGCGGTTCGGAGTCCCCAGAGGCTCCAGGCCATTTGGCATTGGAGAATTTGCGCTCACTCTTTTCATGGTGGCTACATTTCTGTTCAGTGCTACGGCGATGCCGACACTCGTGGTCGGCGGTGGTGTCAGGGGCCTGGTTGAGCCCGGAGCCACCTACGGCTACGGTGCGGTTCATCCCGGTGGTGCGTTGCTGGATTCCTTTTGCCCGTCCGTGATTACTACTGGTTCGTCAATGCCGCCGCGGGATGTGGAACCGTTCTTTTCTCAATCGACCTCAGCGGCTCTGCATTTTGAAAGTTTTGCCACTCCACTCCGGGATCCGCCTGACCCACTTGGGTCTGGTGGTGTCAACACTTATGATGTTTCATCTCAACTTACTTCGGATGCTTTCCTGCCTTGGAATCCGTCTGCTGAACTCGGCTCTGCCGACCAGCTTTGCAGTGGCTAGGGTCTGCTAATTTCAAATCCTGGTGGTGTGATTAGCCTTAGCCGCAGTGGTGGGTTGTGCCGGGACAAGTCCCCGGGCACCCAGCTAGAAGTATATCTGTTTCCAGTGAATGCTGTTTGTTATCTGTTTACTTAGCTCCGCTTGCCTAGCCCTATTAGCTGCAGTCACAGCTCCGGGTGGTGTGCTGGACTTTAGGTTCAGGGTTATTATTATGGGCTCTGATAGCCCCTAGCCTGACCCGTCTCTGATCGGAACCGTGACTCCGCTAGTAGCTAGGATGACAGTACAGTAGTACTGTACTGTCAGTCATTACATCGTATTATCCGGGTTTCCGAGATGCATGATAAAAGCACTCGGCCGGACTGATTATGGGAGCTTAGCCAGTTTGTTTTACCCGAGCGGAACACCTGTTCTCGCAGTGTCTAAATAAAGAGTGCGTGGGGCCAAACCTGTTGGATATACCCCTAGGACTCGGGATATATTCACTCAGTGATAGGTTTTCTCAGAATGTATTAAAGCTGATAAGTTAACCCGATATAACGGGCATAAACAGTTAGGGTTCGGGTTCGGGTGACAGTCATACACACTACTATAGGAAGAGTCACAAAGCAAGCGGTGTGACTGTTCCAGCAAAGAGTCTGCACTCATACCCACAATAATAATAATAATAAAACATTTACGCTAGCAAAGGGGACAAAGTCCTGAGAGTGCGGTATCCCTGCAAAGCAGGCTAGTGAAAACACCAGGGGCTACTCCCTCTGCTATAGCGCGCCCACAAAGGGGCTCAACCCACTTTTCAGCAGGGTGACATCTAGAGAAAAGCTAGGTGCTAAGCAAAAACTCTAGAAGATGGAGAAGCAGCCATGGCCGGGTGAGTGGAGGGGTGGCTGAATCTGAGCGGTGGGGAGGGAAGTCGAAGAATTAAGGGGGATTTGGAGACGTTGAGGAAGGGGGTCGGGGTGGGCGGGGGAGAGGGGGGGTGGGGGAGGGGGGGGAGGGCCCCTTCCCTATGGGACAGAAAACCATCTTATATTGCAAGACTTTTGAAAATTATTGCAGGAGGGTTTGAAGAAAGTCGTTTGATTGCTGCACAGCTTCTGTTTCTGTCATGGTCTCACTGCTCGGGATGTCAAATGTATGCGGGTCAGTGTTCAAGGTGGTGGTGGTGTTTAACAGAAACACGTCTCGCCTATTTTGGTGTGTTGCCTGCAGATTCTTGAAAGTTTTTTAAGGAGAGGTTTAATCTTGCCACGGGGAACACCTATCGTGTTGAGGACAGTACCAAAAAGAGGAGGGAGGTACCCCATGAGTGTAAGTACTTTGGGCCATTTCACGGTGCTTATGAAGGGCTTGGAATTTGCATTGGTGATTGTCGTGTCATGGTGACCACCATAATAATGCTCAGCACCATTCTGATGATAGGGGGGGTCTTGAGTGGGCCATGGGCACAGCGAAGAAGGAAGTACTTTGTCACTTTCGTTCAGAACTTCATTCCAAATATCAGGGCTGACTCCTGTGTATTCTAGCCTCTTCTCCGTGACTCTGGACTTAGGAAGGACATTGAGGAACCATCTGGCAATCTTTTTCTGTGTAGGCCTCCAGTCAAAGGCTGGTTGAGTATCACTGGGTGCACTGTCTATAGCTATGATAACGACATCCGAAAAATCATCCTTATAGCATCCGCCCCCTGGAAGAACGTAGGGGTCATCACCCGTCCAATAACCATGTGGGATAAATGGAATAGTGTTATGCGGGAATCTGAAAACAAGTTTAAAACCTTTATCAAACCATCTTTTTTGGTTTTTGGGAGACAGCGGAAGAATCCATGTTCCTGAAAATCCAGGGACGGTGTTGGCCGCTTTATGTCCCATTTCCAAGGTAGTCATAACCGCCGAAGATTTGCCCTTATCCTTCCCATCAAAGGGGGGATTTCCGTAAACGATTCTGCCAATGCCTGTTAACGGGTCCACGTAGGCATCCCAAGCGAGACCATCAAAGCCGATTTTCCCATGATGGCAGAAGGGCCTGAGGGCTTTTTTCATTCTTGTGGTGGGTATGCATCTTCTCGAGTAAATTCTAGGGTGGGCATTTAGTGGGTTGGAGAAAAGTTCACAGCCGTTTTTGTCAAGGTTTCTGTCATCCACCAAAATATCTAGGAGGCTTCTTCTTATTGCGTAGCAGTTTTTAGGGTCTCCCGATTCAAACTTACATGCATTGAGTGCTTCATGAATATCGTGTGCCCTATTCGAGTACTCCGCAAGTGAGCATGGGACTGCTTTGTTGGAAAGGCGGTGCCAAGCTAAAAGTTTCCAAAACTCTTTCTTTTGAACATATTGGAGTTCGGGATATTTAATTGTTCCCGTAACATGGTCCACTTCGGGCTTTGCGGTCACAGCAATGGTATTCTTTTTTGAACTTGATGGACGGTACAAGCTAGCTTCCGGGAGAGCGTGTAAGTATAATTCCTCATAATACTCTGCGCGTGCTATTGTCGTTCAATAATAGCCGTGCCATACATATCGCTTGCATAGCGAGCCTTATCAGTGGTATTCTACTCGTCCACGCGACGAACGCGAGGACACATACGTGTGCAGTGCAGCAATAGAGATATATTGTATATTGTGTTTGTAACAGGTTCGCGGTGTTCGCGCATACAAACGGCGACAGTGATCGCACATATACGACATATATCGAATAACTACACTCGCTGCAGAATCAACAGCGGAAGGAGTGCGCGAGGAATTACCGTCGCTAACGCATTCGCTCGCATACACATCGTCAGAGTATGCTGAAGGCATAACTGCCGCATATGGTCACGATAGATCGTAGCTTCTATAACATTGTGGTTTCTGAGTCAAACAGCTGATAGTCGATGACTTTGGCCAATGATTGCCGACCGAATAATGATAATATTAATCAGGGCTGCATCCCAAGAACTGCAGGGCTGCATCCCAAGAACTGCAGGGCTGCGTCCCTAACATCTATATACCCTGCACTTAATGTTGTATCATTATGTTGTAGGAGCAGGGAATTGATCCTTCCTTGCTGAGGTGTAGTGAGCCTTGTATATAAATCATACCCTTGCACAGATACGCAAAAAAAGCGAGTACAATATCTGTGGATAAAAAAAGCGGCTATACTGCCTTTGCCGGACCGTGGTTTGTCATTCGGGTCTTACGGCCAGTCATTCTGAACTGCCGGAATGTTCTGAGGTAGATGGAGTTGTGATCCTGAGTCGTGCTTGACACACATGGCTAAAACAAATTCACATTAGTGTGGTTTGCCGACAAGACCAACTGGCTTTCGGCAATAGCGCAACACAATGGACAAAAAAAGGAGTTTGCATTTGGGTGAGGATTTAAGCGGACTCATAGAGAGACCCTCCGATATCTCTAAGCAGCGCAATCTCCGACCGCATTAAAACACACCTCCATTCGACCATTGATCCTCCATAGCAGTTCCAGGAGGGGAGGAAGGGTGGATGCACTATAAGCCGTGGAAACAAGAAACGATCTCGGCAAGCGCAAAATCTCTCCGGAACGTAAACCTCGGGAGATTCCCTGAGCGTCACTCTGAAATACGAAACGCAAAACGCAACGTCACTCTGAAATACGAAACGCAATGCGACAGGGGGGCTACATCCTAAGAACTGTAAGGTGAGGGTTTAAAGTGGACTCGGTTCCCCCCGATATCCTAAAACACCTTGAGGGACGCCTCACTGGTGTAAGAAGACTGGCCAGCTCAACAACAAAGACATCAAAGACATATACAAAAGGTATGCACCCTATATTGTGAGGTCACAACACTTCCAAGAGGGGAGATCTGTCAGGGATATGACCGATGACATATGTGTCATACCTGTCATACCTGCCATGTCATGTCATGTCATGGCATGTGTCATAATGACATACAGTCGTCAAGTATTGTCAGTACGGTCGACTATGACATGTACAATCAGAATGTATGTCATCCACCTAAGGTGAGTGACATCTGTCATCGAGAGGCCAAGTATATGGCATCGAGATGGCGAAGCAAGATACATCTTTAAAAGAACGAACTGAATCGTTCTGTCAAGACGCATCTTTGCTTCTAGCATGCACTGAACAACATGCGAGCATCAATGGCTATATCGTCTAGCCGATGCGTCAAGTTCACCTAGTGCTCTCGGGTTCACAACCCGATGGTGGTAGCGCGTGCGACGCGTGAGAGCACTAGAGTATATGAGGAGCATTGGGCTCAAGCAGGCACTTCTGGTCCCCAGATTGCTGCACTCATACCCGCCAAACTCTTGCGCGTTGCTGTTACAGTTCAATAACAGCCGTGCCATACATCTGGTCCATCCAGGACCGAGACAGCCATCAAATGTCATGCCATGTCATTGTCTTTGCCATGGCGGCATGGCATGGCATGGCATGGCATGGCATGTCATGGCATGTCGCCTAGACCTACTTCGTGACACTTGTAACATGGTCCCTTAAATCACATCCGTAAGATGCGTTTGCAAGTAGGGAGGGGATATTTTTTCCCCACCTGTACGTTCACGTACCCCCTATATTAAAATATGTTATCACAATATCAGAAGATACCACCGTAGAGAATACACGAAAAATAAAAAGACCTCGCGACACAATTGAGAGGCTACCGCTTGTACCAATATATTTTAATATTGCTTTGGCCCATAAATATGATGTGGAAACACACTTTGGGACCCATTGGCCACAAACGATGCCCAATATTAATTGTTGACTCTTAGTCCTTGTGACGAAGGACTGTTAATTTGGATAGTAGCCATCTAGCTAGCACAAGTGCATAATTCCACGGGCAAGGAGCTTCCACTAAACAACTGAAAGGCACTGTGCGAGCAAACCAGATTGGAGATTGTTGTAGCTGTCAAAGTAAAAAGCATAAATCAGATTGAATACCATGTTGAGGTCAAAGCACATCTCAGCATACCACCAGAAAAGTGGCGTGCTGCCAGAGCCAGAAGTAGAGCTACTCGGGGTCAACGTCCAGAGGGGCACCGTCACCACAATGTCCACCGTAGCAGCTTGCGGCACCGCACTCCAGTGGGTCAGGCGGCCGGTGAACCACCGCGTCGCAGCACCCAGGGAGTGCAACACCGCATCCAGAGTGACGGGGTCCAGCTCGGAGATACCACCAGGGTAGATGCAAAGATCCCCCCATGCACAGCACAGGCTGCGGTGCAGCCTGACCCGATACCTGCACAGGGTCGATGTCATTGGCCGCCGTGAAGGCGGCAGCTCCCACTCCCATGATCGAGATGAAAAGGATGAGAGAAATGAAGTAGGGAATTCCCCACGTACCCGCGTGTGCGGGGAAGCCCCATGGCTTCGATGCATGCTATGATACGTTTGGGGTCACCTTATGATACGTATCGATACGCGTATCCGGGTTTCGCCATATACGCGCAAGTCGTACACATATCCATGGATTTCGGCTGAACTATTATAGACCGGGGTTTTTGAAATAGCATCCTGACTCGCGATGTACCCTAGTACATTATACACGGCCATACAGTCCGAAACCTGGATCCAAGGATCACGATTCACGGACAACTGATAAAACCAGACATCTCTGACCGTCAGATGTCGCAAATTTGCGGTTGGATCTCACTACGTGGATGAAAAAATGTTGTTGAAACTGAGGCCTAACCGAGTAAATTATGAGCACAGTTGCCCGTAATTATGCGCAATTCCATGATAAACGGAGCGTCCGAACCACCGCTTCCTCCGTGTCATATCCGATTAATCAAAACATAAAACATCATCGCTTGGAACTAATCATTGAACGATAACATCAGTTTTTTGTGAAATCTAACCAGTGGTACTGTTATCTAGTGCAGTGCGCCCATTACAAGAGTAACACTTTTGTACATATTTCATGCACTTGAACCCGATTCGAGAGATTTAATAAAAATACAATCATGTGAATGCGTTCTATTTTCTACTGCATCCAGTGACCCGCAAATCAGCTGCTACATGAAGGAACGAAGGATGCTTTGCCTGTATTGTTGTTGACAGAACCATATTTTACAAGGTATTTTTTCCACTTCCTATCCACAGCAACATGTTTACACTCTTCAACAGGTGATAGCAATCTGTAAAGTAGGACTCATGACGCCCTCTACCTTCAGGGAATGAACCCTGCCTGCGCTGACTGAGGCAACTGTTGGCAGTAGGTAGGTCATTTTTGTTACCACATGAACGATCCTGCATAGATTCTATCTAGGAACACTTCGGCTGCTCTTGAAGAGGACATGTCCCAGGGAACAAAAACGAGCATATGTACTTGAGAAAGTACAGGTTCAATGAAAGATCAACAGCCAAGACTGAGGAAACCCCAGAAAAAAAGGAGTCAGCGCCGTGCAGAATGTGCCAAACTTAAGCCTCCATCTTTTTGCTTAGCATTTCTATGAGCATCTCTAAATCCTCCGGCTTCTGCAACACTCCCTTCGGTAAGTAATCAATGAGCTTTGCTGCGTGTTCCGCAAGCATACGTTTCCTCTCCTGCTCGATAATGTCAGAGCGCTGTTGATCCTCTTCATCGCGATGCAGCTGCTCAGCAATCTGCCAGGTCCAACCAAGAGCATCATAAAGTCAGTTGGTTTTCATACATACATAAAAACGACATATCCAGGCTGCTTGGTATGCAAAAACATTAAACACCGCATCCGTTACCTCTTGCCGTTGCTGTGCTTCAAACAAGCCCTGCTTGTGCTCTGCCAGGTGCTCGACTTCTTTCTTGAAGTCACGCATGTTGGACTCACGACGCATCTTATTTTCTTGGTCAATGCGTTCGTCTTCAGAATACTTCTCCATCATGCGTCGGCGGTACTCCTCCTCCTCTTCAGCTTCCTTCTGTCTTCGCTGAGCCTTGAGCTGTTTCTGATAATCGTTGGCCTGAGAGCATAGAAGGAAAAATTCAGCAGACACCGGTTGTCGACCCACCCAAGCGAGATACCTTGCATCGCTCTTTTGTTACCTTGCATCTTTTGCAAATTTTATTTTTAAAGCGCACGCCAGTCCGTCGTGAGAACAAAGCGGTAGAATTCAACAGTTCTTATCAGGCAACATGAGGTGGCCTCACCTGCATCATCTCAAGACGAGATTTCTGTTGTTTGTCGACCTTTGCACGCTCCTGTGCCCTGAACTTTTGTTCTTGTTCCTCATAGTGTAGACGGTTAATAAGGTCTTCCATCTCTTCTGCCTTGCGCATTTCTTCCTCTTTCGTCCTCGTAAGCTTATCAAGAACCCTTGCTTGATCGTCTGCTTTAGATTTTGCCTTTGCAGCCGCATCCATGCGACGTCGCTCCACCTGTCCAAACCAAAAATTGGAGCCGGCAAGAAGTGAGGTCGTATCGAAAAGCCGATCCTTTAAGAAGTAAGGAAAACGATTTTACTCGGCTCAAAGGGGCGTCCCCACGGCTCACCTCGTTCCCGTAAGCTTTGATACGCGCTTCTTCTTCCTGCTCCTTTCGGCGGGCATCGTTGCGCTCCACCTCACGTTCGACCAAGAACTTCTCGACCCACCTGCACAACCGAAACGAACCCTACTAAAATCCCCAGACACGCCTGCAAGTTGACTTGAAATTTAATGGTTGACGAAAGGTCTGGTCTCTCTCTACCTCTTAGTTTCTTCTTGCTTGGCGGCCTTACGCTTCATTTCCGCCGTATCCTCCTCCTGAATACGTCCCACGATCTGCGCGCACAAGACCAAGCTTGAGAAACTTGCAGCAAGAAGGCACAAACGTGGGGCGAGTTGAATAAGCATAAAACTTACCTCGTCCACCGCAGCACGCTCACGCTCGAACTCTTTCATGGCGGCACGTTGCATCTCCTTCTTCTCTGCCACTTGCTCCTCTTGTACCAGGCGTGCTCCAATCTGCTTGCATTAACTAAAAGTTAGCAAGCTAAAGGGTGGAGAAAACTCGACGGAACTCTGAGCATATACTCAAGAGGAAGTGAGTGACACATAGTAGTTGGCCGTGAGAGGATCAAGTTGAGACCCTGCACCAGATTTTAACAGGTAGGCACCTGGTCCTGGCGCCTCTGGACTTGCTTGGCCTCTTCTGCGGCCACCTTCTTCAAACGCTCGTTCTCCATCTGCAAGATAGGAAACAGCTCAGAACGTTTTCTTTGCCCTCTCTGCAGACTGACAAAATATGCAACTTACCAAGTTATCGTATGACGCGTTGTACTCTTTCTCTCGCGACTGCAGCATCTTTCTCTCCTTGAGCTGATTTGTTCTCTCCAAATTCATCTCTGCTGCCCTCAGCTTCTCACTCAGCGCTCGCAGTTCCTCGCTTTCATTCCGGATGCGTTGCACCTGGGGAAAACGTATCGGATTAGCGGTGGCTGCGACGGAATCTAAGGTCAGCTGAAAGCGAGGCGCACACTCACCACGCGCTGCTGACGCTCAGACTCCTTCCGCGTTCTCTCCAGGTGCGAGGCAATCTTCGCGTCCTCTTGGGCCTGTTGCTGACCGTACTCGCGTTGCTTATGAGCCTGCAGTGAAACGTCCCAGAGGCTCAGCGGACCGAGGACAAAACCGAAGATTCGCTATCCCAACATACTCAGTCGGCTGAGGGAGCACACCGTGTACAGCTGGTCAAGCTTCTGCTCTTCTTGAGCGCGTTGGCGCGCTTCACGTTCCCGGCGAACGTGCTCAGCCCGGTCGTCATATCTGAATCGCGGAGGTGGAGAGTTCCCGAGTTAGACGCTACGCTGCAGACGTACAAAAGGAAGAAAAATGCTTCCAACAAGGGATCTCGCAGAAGTGGCGGAGGTGGAGGGATGGAGTAGAGAGGACGCGTTAAAATTTTGGGGCAACTCACCTGTAGTTGCCGTGGAGCATGACATCGTCACTCGTATACCTGCTCAAGCGCATAATTCTACGTTAAAAAGTATGATGTTGTCGCATTTTCACCCATGGTGTCACAAGCAGAACGATTAAAAAAAGGCTCATATGGCACTGGAGGAATTCCGCAACATAAATAAATATGTGAAAGGGATGTGCTCAAAGTCAAAGGCAACGTACTTCTGAAGCGCCCCCCGCTGCAACTCCTCGTTCCGCCGCTTGACTTCACGGTCATCTTGAGCTGCAGGATCAGCCAGGTCGGAACGCTTCAGTAATTCGGCGCACAAGGCTTTACTTTTGATATCCGATGTGATCCTATGCAGGCGAAATTTTCTACTAGACTGCTAAGCGACAGTGGCTTTGGAAAGAAAGCCACACCGATAGGTACCCTTTAGCAGTTAAGAGAATAGGTAATCACGCAAGTGAATGCACTCAACTCACCACGCAGTAAACCGTTTCTGCGCATACCTCCGCTCTGCAGTGACACCCTCCACACCGTGCACAATAAGTCCAATGTGTATTTGCGCGTGGGTTACGCCAACTATTCATCCTGATATGTGTGGGCGTCTCTGCTAGCCTAAGTGACCCCCAACCGGGGAAAATGTAGACAATTGATGCGGCCCTTACACAGCAAAAGTGGAGCTTTTGTTCAACCCTTACACACAACTGCATATGCGTTGTGCACTCATACAAACCCTTTAGAAAAAGGCTGAACAGTAACTAAAGCCGTGTGAGGAGAATTACGTTGTTGCAGGCCAGTCACAAGTGTTTCCTTGACGCATCAGGTATATTAGAAGCGACGGGAAAACATAAGGGAAAGGAAAGTCAAGGAATGCCAAGTCTCAACGCACGGTGTGAGCGTATGAGTGAAGTTGCAATGATGACTTTGGATTTTCACGGAGGCAGCGAAATAATCTTTGCCTTACCATTATTTCCATGGAATTTTTTTTCGAAAGGAAGGCAAAAATATGAATTAAGGGCGACTTCGAGAGTATCACTACAGTCAGTTTGTAGTGCCTTTCTGGTTCGTCTCTGCTCAAGGTCGCGCTTGGGGCACTTAAGCAGCGTCGGCAATGGACCATGCACTAACGACACATTCCAAATTTCAGAATGTGATTCTCCACTGGGGATAGACGGAACATGTTCTCTCAATCGGCCTGTATGTGCAATGCATGTGTTGGCCCGCTCGATAGGTTATCAAGGGCACGCAACACTTCCCAGGAAAAAATAAAAGGGCCACAGCATTGGCAGACACACCATGGTTATTTTCAAGCGAAGTAATCGTTGCGCAAGTACGGTAGGTTATCACTTGTAGATGCGTATATTCCGCTGGTCGAGGTTTGAGGTTATTTTCTGCTCTTGTGCACTCTCCAAATGGTCCTAACCCGCACTCGCACAGCAAGGCAAGGAAACCGGTCCTTATGTAGACGATGAGTTCATCAGAATTTCAGATTGAGATTCTCATTCTCGATTCTGAATGGCCTGCCATTTTCGACCGCGTCCGCGGTCGCCTCGCGGAGAGTTAGTTCCCATACGATAGAGATACAGATACGAGATAGTATTTAGGCCGGGTGAAGTGCATCCCTGCGTCCATGTCACATTTTACGGTCGGAATGGGGGGATCACTGATCGGTAATCCTTAAGTATGGACAAGTGGTCGGGTTTCCCTTAAGTATGGGAAAACACATGAAACTTGCAATTTTTTTTGTTTTTTCAATACCTTTGAGTATATATCGCGTGCAATGTACACTTAGCTGCCAAGCATGCGTGAGTAATACACAATGTGTGTACGTCCATGGCAAAACGATGTAACAATGTCGCTATGAAATAACAAATAAAGCATATCATATATATATCATAGCCGAGCACCTACACCTGCAGATGCATAACACATCTGAACTAAAGAAAGCTACTTGGTGCCATCGATAGTGTAGCATGCCGTAAACATGATTTAAACTGAAGGAAGTGCTGGATGTGACACACCGCGACAGGATAATCTGTCACTTGTCACCTCCTAAAGTAGGCTGGGTGACCGTCACTAGTAGTCGGGAAACTCCCGTTAGTATTTATGTGTATACCTCTTTTATCTATCTGACTTTTACCGTTCTGATCCCGAAACCCTTAACTCAGGGTTTATTTCCAGTTATCCGATATATTCACTCCGAACTATATATCTGACAGGTTTGGCCCCACTTACACTTTATTTAGCCACTGCGGCACCGCTGAGATGATTGGCTAAAGCCGGACGCTTGGGATGGAGTGAGGCGCTCCGCGCGTGGAAGTGCCGGCAGTCGCGGGTATGGCCTAAATTTTATGGGTTGATTTACGGCGAGCTGTAGGCCTTTGAGAACATTTTTTCTACGGGATTTAACGTTGGATTGGTTTACGTATCCTGGTTGGTTACCACACCGTTTCGTATTGGCCGCCATCTACCACACGACTTCTCGGAATTGCTGCTCTCTCACGGCAGCCGTATCGACGACCCACCGCATTTCTTGGCCGCCCGAGACTGCCGCAATTTTTTCCACGTCTTCTTGCCTCACTCCACCCCTCTAGTCTTCTTCATCATGGTCGCTTCTACTAGATCAACAGCTAGCATGGCGAATCGCCGCCGCACATTAAGCACGATTTTTGATTCCGTTGCTGCCAGGCATGCCAACACACCCGCGACTCCGCCAGCGGCACAGCCGCCCGCTAATTCGGCGGGAGCTGCGAGAACAGGTGTTCCGCTCGGTAAAACAAACTGGCTAAGCTCCCATAAACAGTCCGGCCGAGTGCTTTTATCATGCATCTCGGAAACCCGGATAATACGAAGTAATGACTGACAGTACAGTACTACTGTACTGTCATCCTAGCTACTAGCGGAGTCACGGTTCCGATCAGAGACGGGTCAGGCTAGGGGCTACCAGAGCCCATAATAATAACCCTGAACCTAAAGTCCAGCACACCACCCGGAGCTGTGACTGTAGCCAATAGGGCTAGGCAAGCGGAGCTAACTAAACAGATAACAAACAGCACTTACTGGAAACAGATATACTTCTAGCTGGGTGCCCGGGGACTTGTCCCGGCACAACCCACCACTGCGGCTAAGGCTAATCACACCTCCAGGATCTGAATCAAGCAGACTCTAGCCACTGTAAAGCTGGTCGGCAGAGCCGAGTTCAGCAGACGGATTCCAATCAAGAAAAGCATCCGAAGTCAATTGAGAAGAGAAGTTGTAAGTACTGACACCACCAGGCCCAAGTGGGTCAGGTGGATCCCAAAGTGGAGTGGCAAAACCATCAGATTGCAAAGCCGCTGAGGTCGATTGAGAAAAGAACTGTGTTACATCCCGCGGTGGCAATGACGGACCAGCAGTAACCACAGGCGGGCAAAGAGAATCCAGTAGTGCTCCATGAGACCGTAGTGAATCGTAGCCGTAAGTGGCTCCGGGCTCAACCAGGCCCCTGACACCACCGCCGACCACGAGGGTCGGCATCGCCGTAGCACTGAAGAGAAACGTAGCCACCATGAAAAGGCTGAGTGCAAACTCACCGATGCCAAATGGCCTGGAGCCTCTGGGGACTCCGAACCGCCGAAATGCCGCAGCCGCCGGCGGTGCACCCCCCTCAATCTCAGTCAGGCAGACACCAGGAGGGTAGTTGGAGCCCTCCCCATCATCATCGGAATCACACACCTCAACAGGCTCAGGGTCAATGTCAAACCAGTCAGGGTGGACAGTGCTGAATGTTTTGAATGAACTGTCAGCAGGAGCCATCGGGCCGAGAGCCAGAGAGGCAGACGGCGGCACGAAGGCGGCACGGCTGACCTCATGCAAGCCAATCGGCCCTCCATGCACGGGTGCAGAGGCCTTCGGCAGCAGCTGCTTGTCAGTGGTCGGCTCAGCGACACCACCAGCAAGCGGACCGCTGACCTCAGCAAATGCAACACGGCCAATGGAAAGATGCTCAGCAGGTGCAGACTCAGCAGAGGCAGCAGCATCCTTGAACTGCTGCAGAGCCGTAGGCTCTGGAGCAAAGGAATGCGCAGACAGTTCACAGATTTCAGGTTGCCCCACGAGAGCACACAAGTGCTCCATGGACCCCTCATCCCCAGCGTCATAGTACCGCTGAAAACGAAGGGCAAGCACGTCGGAGTCATAAGACTCGACGGCTTGGCAGTAGGATGCCGAGATGGACAGTGGGTGAGTGTCCTTGTGAGGACATTCACTCAGCCAATGCTTTGACCCAACGGCGCGGCACTTCTCGTGCCTGCACGCTGGGACAAAGGTGCCAGACCGCTTGTCAAAAGCCACCTCCGGAGAGGCGGAGTGAGCAAGCGGTTGCACTCCAGGTCGGTGGAAGTTGCGCGGAGTGTGTTTCTCATGGGGACACTGACTTTCACCCCCTGTAAGGTGGGGTTGAGCAGCCTCTCCTGTTATGTTTCACCCCTCGCCCCGAGGTGCCACGTAGGCAGTCAGCATTTCGCAGTTCGCACTGATAATAAAACACTCACTGTATTTTATTATCTCATCTTAGCCTTCGTTTCTGCTGCGTCTGACTGTTTCCGCTGTTTGGCTTGACTAATATATGTATATATATTACGTCTTCCATCAGGTTATGGACCCTCACCACGCTTCCCTGCTTACAGATTCGTTAGCAAGATCACTTCGCGCCCAGCGATTTTATCCGCTTTAAGACTCCGCTTTACGACCGCTTTGCTATCCGCTTTAGTTCAACGACATCTTGGACGTCCGCTTTTTGCACCGCTTTCGCCGGTTACGGCACCGCTTTACCTTACCGTTTTCCCCGCTTTCTTAGCACGATTTGTGCACAACTTTCTCCGCTTGGACCGCTTTACTATCCGAATTTGTGTCGACCGCGTTACTCTTTGGTACTCTCTGGCCAGCAGCACTCCTTCTGCAGAAAAATTGGATTGTCGCACGACATATCTGACACGACCGGCGTTTTCCTTGCGAAAATCTACCCCAATTTGATTTTTTCATCACTGGAAATTGTCAAATTTACGAAAAGTTATTTTTTCGCTAGGGAACCCTATCATTGGGTTCGCGGATTCTGCAGTCTGCAGTCTGTGGCCATGGCCGCCTCACTCCAGCGTGTGCGTATGGCCGCTATGCGTTCAGCGTTGGTATCTTTACGACTACATCGACAACATCTTACCCCTGGCTACGTCCTGGTGGTGTCTGGTGGTGCTTGTTTGCCAAGCACCAACCTCGACTCCGGCATTTTCGACTTGATCGACAACAAGGACTTTGACTCCTACGACATCGCCTCTCCGCATTCTCCGCTTTCACCCGACGCATCCCTTGGCCGTCGTCTGGTGGTGTGTGGTGGTGTTATCACCACCTCCCACTCCCATTCCGATTCCTCGATCCTCGCTTTTGCTGTGTACAGCGTGTTCGTTGCGCGCACTCACCGCATTTTCCACCTTCGCCCTTCTCGTCCCCCCTACTTCGGCTCATCCGCTCTGGTGGTGCCACGCCGTTGTGGGCTTTGGCCTCGCTTGGGCATCGGTTGATCCACGACAATGGGCTATGCTTGACCTTCACATCATTGAGAGCACCGCCGCCGCCGACTTTAGCCTGCTTAGTAATTTTAGCAGCCTACCCCGTGGGAGTAGCTAATCCCCACGGCACACGCATGGGCGTAAGCCCCTAGAGCACGCAAGATTAGCGCAGGTGGATGCCACACTAGCTGGGCTGAAAAAGGCCCCTAGAATCTTGTAATGTGTTCAGTTGGGTTTGCTCTGTTTGTGAATTAGGGACCTGCATGTGGCACCTCATACCTTCGGGATGAGGTGGTGTCATGGGGACACTGACTTTCACCCCCTGTAAGGTGGGGTTGAGCAGCCTCTCCTGTTATGTTTCACCCCTCGCCCCGAGGTGCCACGTAGGCAGTCAGCATTTCGCAGTTCGCACTGATAATAAAACACTCACTGTATTTTATTATCTCATCTTAGCCTTCGTTTCTGCTGCGTCTGACTGTTTCCGCTGTTTGGCTTGACTAATATATGTATATATATTACGTCTTCCATCAGTTTCCCAGGGGGCGGCTTGGAGCCACCCTTCTTAAGGGAATCCACATCCCGCTGCAACTTTACCAACTGAGCACTGAGCCGATCAATGGCCGAAGCCAGGCCAGTGTCAGTGGCGCAAGATGCAACAGACATGGGCCGCCCCGCGGTGCGCTTGCCCGAGAGCCGTCCACAGCGGTACTGCTCACGGACCCGCGCCTGCAAGGTAAGCAGACTTACAGCCGCACGCTGGTCAGCTCGAGCAAACGAGTCAACCAGCGTGGCGTAAGCCGGCCCAGACAGCGCAGAGATGAATTGCCGTTTAACAGCGTCCTCGGGCAGCGTCTGTAGACGCTGTGCATCCCGAAGGCAGCTGTTAAACAGCCGAATGTCAGAGTCAGGATCCCTCTCATCAGAGATCCTAACCTCAAGCAGCTCTGCAAATGCATCGAACGGGGTCGACACATCCGCAAGCATACGCACCACCTCTAGGGTGGCACGTTTGCCATCGGCAGGAACATCCGCACCAGAAGCCTCCACCCAATTACGGGCGGGAGACCATGGCGCAGTCAGCAGCAGCAGCACAGAGTACAACAGCTCATTTGCAGCAGACAGAACAGGGGCGTCAGCAGCAGTCAGTTCAAACAGGGGTGCAAACGCCGGCGGCTGCAGCGTGAACAGCTGTTGCAGCTCGGATACCAATTGTGAAAAAATGTCCGAAGCTGAGTTTTCGTTGCCTTTAAATTTCGCAGTCTTGTCACCCAGAACCTTTGTCGCTGCTGTCTTGGCACACTGGACATCAAAGGAGTCCCTGCGCAATCTCTGCAGAAGCACGGCTGCCGCAGTGGACGCCTCAGACTCTCCCGAAGCCAAATGCGGAGTCGTTGGCGTAGCCGCATTTAGTGCCCCAACATCATCAAAAATAGTTGCTAGTTTTCGCGCTCTAGCGCGTGTGCGTGGTCCAAGTGGAGTCTCCATAGTAAAAATGACGGCAAGATGGGGTCGCGGGCTAACGGAACGACAGTAGTAAGCATTTTGCAGCGGCCAATCCTGCAGAAGTCTCAGCGGTAAAAACAACATCAAACAGGTCATGAGCCGATTGGCTAAAAGTGGTTGCGACCCACAATACGCGGAATGCCCTCTCCACCGGCCAGGTGAAACGTAAAAAGAAGCCATAGCGAGCGACGATACTGCTGCCGAAAAATGTTCCATAAACTGATCTCCACTTCAAAAAGAGGCCATACCGCGGAAAGACTAACTACTGCCTAAGGGGGCGCCCACCCCATCTCCGTGTCAAAACTTAGCCAAACATGGCAACAGCTAGGCGCTGTGCCATCAGAATTACTAGGGAAGTGGTGACGCGCATAACCTGCGAGAACAGGTGTTCCGCTCGGTAAAACAAACTGGCTAAGCTCCCATAAACAGTCCGGCCGAGTGCTTTTATCATGCATCTCGGAAACCCGGATAATACGAAGTAATGACTGACAGTACAGTACTACTGTACTGTCATCCTAGCTACTAGCGGAGTCACGGTTCCGATCAGAGACGGGTCAGGCTAGGGGCTATCAGAGCCCATAATAATAACCCTGAACCTAAAGTCCAGCAGGAGCTACATTTTTGGCATCGGTGCGCACGTTGCAACGAGGGCACTTCGACATGATGGTAGCCAAGCACGTACAACGCAAGTTGTTCGACGGCAAGGAGGGGAGATTTTCCGGTGCGGAGTCCCACGCGGCGGCCATCTTCACGAGAATGGTCTCTGCGCTGCAGACAACATTCGTCACCGAGGACATCGGTTTCGCTCCGCTCTTCACGCTGGACGACGCTACTTTGGCCGTCCGCGTGGAGGCCAACAATTTGTTGTTCTCCACGCTCGAGCTGCTGGTGGACCCCTCCTCGCCCGCAGCGGACTGGATGGACTCGTCCCACGCCAGCTTCCCGGCAGACGGTAAGCGTGTTCTGCTCGAGTTCGCCCGTCGGATGATCCCGGTTGGTGACCCCTTCCAGGGGCAAGCGGACATGTTCGCCGTCCGCATCCCTGCGGGCATGGACCCTCATGGACCGATCGAGGACTTCAACGCCGCGCTCAAGGCTGCGAGATCAAGGGCGACGCTCATGGACGAGGACGTGAAGTCCCTTTTCATCAAAGCCCTCGACGCCACCTTCTACCAGCCGGTGGTGTCCCGCTTGCTTCTTCACGACCAACGAGCCGCCCACGACCTCCTCACTATTCAGCAATGGGTACGTGAGTGCTACGGCGAGCACGTGCGGGCGGGCACCGCCACCGCATCCGCACACCGGTACTCCCACGGCACGCACTTCATGGAGAAGGACATCGGTGATTCGGGCACGACGGGTGAGATCGCGGACTTACGGACGATGGTACTCGACTTGAAGCGGCAATTGGCCGACTTCCTCGTCGCCGCCGAGTCCGAGCCGTCCCCACGGGGATTCACACCTCGCGCGGACAAGCCGGACCGCCGCGTCAAGACCCGCTTCGCGGCCTCGCCCCTCCCCAAAGGGGGGAATTGGTCTCAATCCGTCTCGAGGAAGGTGGCCTTCCACCGCGACAGCGGTGCGACCATCCCGTACTGCCAAAATCAGGTGTGTGCTAAGGGGAAGGCGAGGCATTGGCACCGGGACTGCCCGAACGGGGGCAGGACCGGACTCTCGGCCTACGCCTTCGCCGAGGAGGCCGAGAACTCCGTGCTGGCCGCGAAGTTCCAACACGCCATCGACCACGGCGACCCCGTGGAATTCGACGCCCTTTGTATGCTTGCGGGCGGGAAGCCGGAGGTCTTCACCGATCTTTCCGCGTGCTCGTTCTGCGAGGAGGACGGTGAGGTCCTCGTGTCCGCCGTCACCGAGTTCTCTGAGATGGCACGCACGACTGGGGCTTCAACATTCAACATCAACACCTTCACTGCCGACTTGCCGGTGGTGTCGGAGCCGACCGCGCACTCCCCGCCCGCGTCGGTTGAATCCGAGGAGGAATGGACCGGTCCGCCGAACCCCTTCTGCCCTCCCGTCACATGCACGTTTGCCGATTTCATTGAGAGCACGGGGATTGCATTGGGGGCGCCCGACGAGCCGGCCGCGAGCATGAGTTTGCTCTCCGCGGTTGAGGCACCGGAGCGCGTGATGGACTACAAGCCCGCGACCTACGCCACGAGCGACGATGACGACGAGGATGCCTCAGTGGCACCGCCGCGGCCACGGTACGGCTGTGGGAACGCCATTCCGGGCTTCGGGAGGTCTCTTCTCACTTCGTCCTTGGTGTGTGCGCTGTTTGTGATTTGTGCCACCGCCGTGCCGCACACCGTTGCCGATGTCGGTGGTGCCGGTGCGCGCACATGCACGACTCCGCCGGTCGGTGGTGCTGCGTGGACTGCCTCGGCAGTCCCAGCTACGGGAACTTCGCCGACTGCAATGGTTCGTAACGACCTTGGCGACGCGGTGGGTGGTGCGAGCACGGCTGCTACAGTAATACCTCACTTTTAAGAGAATCGACGATAAGAGACCAGCCAGCGTTTGGGGGTCGCGTTTTTAACGATGACCCTGAGCCTTTTCAAATCGTTAAGAGAATGGGTCCAAATAAGAGAACGGGAGCTGGCTAGATGAGGAAATATGGTTGGGAAACCATGTTGAACCATGTATTAAATATGGTATGGTCGCAAATAAGGAACAAACCTGGCTATCGCTGACCTTATTGGATCGCGTTTCGTTAAGCGCCGCTGGCGTGTTGGAGGGGGGGGGGTTCACTTTTTTCCGATGAGGCTGGCTGACCGCATATCCCTGTTCTCTTAAATATGCAGTATTACTGTATTCCACCACATCGACAGACGCGGTATCGGGAGCTGCGGCAGGGATTCCGCACTCTCCGCAATGTCCCACGGCCACCATGGCTATATGACCCCGACCCTGATTACGTTTCGCCGTCACCGCCTTACCCGCCACCGCCGTACTCGTCCGATGACGAGGAGCCGAGCTTTGGTGACCATGCGACTGTGATCGGGGATTCGACAATTTCTTCTATGGCTACTGCCCCGCAGTCCTTGTGGTAGGACCAAATCGACGATTTGGTCCTACCACGAGGACCATTGTTCCAATAATTTAATTGGCCATCTCCCGTGATTTGTGGTGTCTAACCAATGAAAGGTGGTATATATAGGTCCTATATTAATTTATTTGAACGCTGGTTTGGCCTATATCCATCCCATATATCCATGACGAACGCATTTCAAACCTCTACACTCAAATTTTTCAAAACGGATTTTTTGGAACATTCAAAATGTGGCAAATTAGTGACTCATCTTCAATAATTTTTTACCAATCATATATCAACACTACACCTGCGCGGATACCATCAAATTGAACCTATACATATGTCCCAATCATATTTGGGCGGTAGGCCCGGTTGGAATGCATATATTGGCTCGTTGGCTCGTTGGCTTCCCCTCTAATATATTGGCTCGTTGGTTTCCCCCCTAAAACAGTGGTCACGCGAGCTGACCAGCCAGCCATCATAATTGCTTGCTAGAGGGCATATATCGCAAGGTTGGTGTGTGCGGCACATTAAATATTCAAGTATATATGTATTGCGAATTTCTGAAAGTCTAACATCATCCAAATATCTTATTTTTCGACTGGCGTGTACATTTTAGAATGGATGAATGCCAATTTCCAAAGTCCGAAATTCACTAAATTCGGAATTTGCATTGTGTTGAACATGCGCCATGCTGAAATAGAGCGGAAATGATGATGAGGGTGCGAAGTAACCGATTCAGTTATCTTATTTGGTCATAAACTCAAGATGTATAACCACGAGCATCACCGTGAGCCCCCCATGTGACTCCTAACACTCAAAATAACGGTGGTCCTTGTGGTAGGACCACCATTTTCTTCAAGCTTTTGGTGAAATTACACCCCTAAAGCGTGTCGTTCAACCGAACACCTAAAGTCTCATGGGGGGCGCCGCTATAAGAAATAAAATTCATTTAACTCATAAATATCATGTGCAAATGTTGCCTGTGCCTCAAATAGTCGATTTAGTGATCGAAACCGCAATTGCCCATTGGTCCTTGTGGTAGGACCATGAATTTGGGTAGTAGCCATCTACGAATGATTTACCACCAGCCCCGGAGGCCGGCAGCTACTTCACCCTCACGCTGCTCCGGGCCGGATCGCCAGCCCCGCAGACCCCTAGTGGCTGAGATTGGTCACACCGTGCCTGCCTAGAGATTAGCTATTGCTTAGCCTCCTAGATGTGCAGAGGAGCTCTCTGAAATTGAGCTGTGTTTAGGGTTTTAGCAGTTAACACAGTATCTGTCAACCTTGCTGTGACCTGGGACCGCCCTGACCAAGAGTACAGGCCCCCAGGTGTGCTACAGTTTCCTCCTGAAGTTAAGTAGGGAGTTTGTTTGCTTCGTTTCACTGCTAACTCCGGTCACCACCCTAGATGGTGTGCTGGATGTGACACACCGCGACAGGATAATCTGTCACTTGTCACCTCCTAAAGTAGGCTGGGTGACCGTCACTAGTAGTCGGGAAACTCCCGTTAGTATTTATGTGTATACCTCTTTTATCTATCTGACTTTTACCGTTCTGATCCCGAAACCCTTAACTCAGGGTTTATTTCCAGTTATCCGATATATTCACTCCGAACTATATATCTGACAGGAAGGCTCCGCAAAATTCCATATTGTTTATGACTGTGGAGCCGCGGCACGAGAGTAGAAAGGACATCCAGAATAATCATCGTGGTCTTTCTGACAATTTGGAGCATGGTAAGTATGGAGTGGGCATTGTCCAGATCAGCCTGCAAGGTGGGGTAACGACGGGCAGAAGGCTGCATCGACAACTCCGCCAATAACTCCAGAGAGTCGTTCCGGAAGCACCTTCTGTGATAGTGTTGGTGGCTTTTTATGGTTGGTTTTGGTCGTGTTGAAAAAACCGAAAAGCCGTGAAAACCCAACTCGTGAACTATCGGGCTCTGTAGGGTGTTGAACAGCTTTCGGAAAATAGAACTTCGAAGGACCTTCGGTTTCGGAAACCGTAAACTTCAATTGTTTCTTGAACGGGGTCAACGTCCAAAAAAGTGCGTGTATCTTTTTCAACATTTCCACCCCTACTGTTGCAACTTGCTAGAAAAGCAGTCTCAGGCAGTGAGACGTGCGAGCAAGGGATGAACCGAAAGCCACGAGAATAACATTAGATGGAATATAAGGTTATTCTCTAGGAACTGTCACGTGTGACCCACCAAAGGTGACAGACCGGGATATCGATATCGAGGTCGATCTCGACTGTCGATACCGATATTCCAGTACACCACCTCACCTGAGGTGGGACACACAAGCTAGTGACAGTGACAAACACACCACCCTGACTACAGTAAACACTCGATTTTAAGAAAACAGGAATTTTCGGTCAGCCTAGCAAATTTCTTATTTATATAAAGATCTTAAATATGGAGTGTTATGTGTTAAATATTGTGAAGAAATCAAAAAAGCTGGCTACTTTCTTATTGGCGGGTTTTCTTATTACTGAGTGATTACGGTAGTTAAGTGTTAAGGCTCCAAGCCTGAATAGTTATCTAGTCAGCAGCATGTCACAGTCCGGAGTGCTAACACACAAGATCACAAGTAAGCACATAGTGCATGCTAGTGACAACTAGGTAAACAAATGTTGAGTGGCTAAGTTTCAATTTTCAAAATCTGCCCGTCGAGTGGACGTCTAAACGGTAGAAAAATCTGCTGATTCCCATAAATTCAGAGCACGCTCGTGTTCGGTCTTGCAGTCAAATCTCTGATGTCATCAAGCAATTCAGAGCACGCTCGTGTCTGGTCAACGGCTAAGATCTCTGCTGGCGATTGGTACTAGTAGGATTCCCGAAATAAATGCCGTTACCAAAATTGCCCTCCTCTGGGGTCTTACAACGGTGCACATCGAATCACAGAGAATAATACTGTGCCGGATCCAACCAGAAATAAATAGAGCCGCCGCCAGCTAGTGTCGCGAGTAAATCAACTGAAACAAAGAAATAAAGTACAGCCGACAAGTGTCGTGAGTAAATCAACAATTAAAAGAGATAGAAAGCCGCCGCGCCCGGATACGTCGCAAAGAAACAAAAGAGAAACCAATCAATAGTAATAGCCACCATCATCGTAGCCATCGTAGGCACCACCACCGTCGTAGTCCCCATGGTCACCATAATCGTCGTCGTAATCCACGAAGTCAGACTGTCCGCCGACAGCAGAATCGTCGGAAAATCCCGGACCACCCTGGTAGAGCTGGTGGTCTACGTGATCATGCCCATGCGCGTTGTGGGAGGCCTCCCAAGCCTCCCACTCCGCAGCGGTGTAACCGCCCTCAGCGGTTTCGTAATCGTCGTTGGCCTCGTCGTCCCAGGCCTCCGACTGCTCGTAATTATCAGAAATATTGCTCTCTCCAAGTGGAGAGTCATCTGCTGGCTCCTCGAACGAATCAACTCCAGGCTCGAGGGGAGCATCGGAGTGAGAAACTCCCAAGTGGGGTAGAGAAACAGCGGATTCCGAAAAATACTCTTCTTCACTAAAATCTGACTCGTCCCAGTACCCTGGAGGGTTCTGAGACCCATCATTCTCGTCCTCGAAATCAGACTCGTCCCAGTACCCTGGAGGGTTCTGGGAGTCATCTTGATCATCTACCGAACCGCAAAGAGCATCCACATGATCGGTCGAAAAATCATCGGGGCTCTGAAAAGCAGTAGCGCCAGCAGCAAAGGACCCTGCCGGCCGAGAGTCGAGATAGCGATGAATAACTTCACGCCGCACAATAGTGCGAGCGTGCTCCCTCGGCTCAGCGCGAGCCAAGGGGGTCCGTGGCAAATTCTGCGGAATGAATGCTGATTGCGTAAAAACATCGGACCCAAGATCGACGAGCGAAACTTGGGTCTCACAGTCAGCTGAGAGCACAGAGGTGGGTTGGTAGTGCGTCGATAAAATCGCACCACCAACCCCAACGCCCTCAGGCGCAATAGAAATCTGCAAAATGACTGGCGGGGTCTCCAAACAATCTGGCCCAATCGAAATGCCCACGCCAGGGACAGGAGAAGCGGAAACAGCGGCTGCAGCGCTCTGATAAAAAGAAATCACGCCGCGCGACATGGAGCAAACTGTCAGCAACTTCCGATGCCTCAGAGATGCCCCCTTCTCCAACTTACTGTCCGCCGATGCCAGGAGAGCCACCGCCTCTCCCAGGGTGCCAGGCAAAGAAACAACTTCCGGCATCTAAGCTAGTCGCACGCCTCCCCCACCAGAGGTGCTATCCTGAATAAATCGTGGGCGGGTGAATCACACCCGGACTGAAACGAACGGAAATAAGCTAAATATGACCGTCCATACAATCAGAAAAATAAACACTCGAAGGTGAGTGGGCTCATAACCTGCTAGAAAAGCAGTCTCAGGCAGTGAGACGTGCGAGCAAGGGATGAACCGAAAGCCACGAGAATAACATTAGATGGAATATAAGGTTATTCTCTAGGAACTGTCACGTGTGACCCACCAAAGGTGACAGACCGGGATATCGATATCGAGGTCGATCTCGACTGTCGATACCGATATTCCAGCACAACTTCCTCACGCGAAAAAAAGACGTCGGCATCGCGCAGGTAGCCTAAGATCTCATTTTTCAACAGTTGTGACAAGTCTCGGGGGTCGAGAATCACAGGCGGGAGATGCTTGCGCTGGAAAATCTCGCTTGCGTTCAACATCAACACTTCGCCAACGCTCCTTGTGGAAGAAGCGGCATCCGAAACAATCGAGTCATGTGCTTCAGGAGTCGCATAAGTGATACGAATATGCTGGCGCTTAGTGGCCGAGAGCCCGAGACAAGCTATAAAAGGGAGTCGTCAGTCAGCATCAGCAGACTCGTGGGGAGCGAAGGTGGCGTTCATTGCTACGTCCACCTGCGATGTAACCAAGCCCTCCTAATACCAATATCAAGCTTACTCTTACTCCACGCATTAAACGCATTGCGTCGGTGCTAGCGTTATAAACAATAAGACTTGAGGCGAGCAAGCGATTCTATTATTTATAGTTGGTAACACTACACACCTTGGGGCTCAAGCATCTTCGAAGGAGAGCACGACGATCGGCGTCACCGAATTTCTTGTCACAAAACCTTTTTGAGAAGTCCTCGAAAATCTATGTTTCGGAGTCCACTTTTACCCATTTCTGGCTTAGCAGAGTGCGCAAACCTAAAATGCCGGTCACGCAAATATAGATAAACATTCCTACGCTTGAAACTTGAAAGCCAGGTCGAGCCAATCGCATGGCTTTATACATAGATATTTCACATTATTACAAAAAACGCTGCTCCAAAAGTGTCTTCCAAATATATACAGCCGATATGTTGACCTCGGGTTGTTTTCCAGCAGGTGGTGCAGTTGATGGCTTGCGGCAACCAAGGTCCGAGTGTGGAGTGCGTTATCCTGTGGAAGCTGTCCACAACACGCCATCTCGATTTGGACATACATACCCATACATATCGACATTTGGAGGCGGTGGAGGATTTCACATAATTCCCCATACTTAAGGATTTCCCCATACTTAAGATCCCCATACTTAAGGAATTCCTGACCACTTTGGGGGGCCGACCAAAGATGCTCGATTCTTTGGGAATCGGGGGTCCAATCCCGTTAGCTCTAGCCACGTCGATAGTGCCCGGGAGAGCCGGTGCCACTGTTACAACGCCCAGGAGAGCCGGTACCACTGTCTGACAAACCATGCGTAGAGCAAAATGAGAAAGTGCCGATGTTGCCGTAGCCAGTTTGTCGCGATTCTGGTCGTTGTCTCTGAGTTGAGTGGGTTTTGGGTAAGGGTTGAGCGTGGGCAGTGGCGTTGTGGACGTGGTTTGACGTATTGATAGTGCGAGGCTGCGTGCTATTTGAGGCGAGGAAATTTTTAAGTATCCAAAACCAGTGAAGAGTGAACCAATTGTGAAGAGGTTCGGCACCCCGTTAGGAGATACCGTTCCAGAAGAACAAAACATGCTGGAAGTGACGCCCCGACTGTCATTCCTATAGTTAGGCAGGGTGTATGACTGTCACCGGTCCCGGAACCCTAGACCCCGAACATATAACGGGAAGACTGAGTATTCTCACCGGTGATCTATTCTGATTATCTGTCTCATCGAATATACAATCCAGCTGATATATTCAGCAGGTTTGATCCCACGCACGCTTAATTTTACACTGCGATTTTGGCCATGATTGGCTAAACACCGACGCTTGAGATGGGGTGAGGGGCCCGCGTTAGAGGGGTTTTCGGTACGGGCGGTATGGCTCAGTTACGGACGCGCGGTTGATTGGACATGATTGGGGCGCTGGCATCTTATTTTCCGTGCAGTATCGTTGGGCTGAATTTTGTTGTTTCTGGTCACTAGTACACCGTCCGGCATTGATCACGACCTTTCGTCCCACACGACCGCGTATTATTTGCTGCTTCCCCGAATTTATCCTCGACGACCCGCCACAACTCGCAAGCCGTCGCCCAAACCGTCAACCTCGCCTCGCATTATTCACCTCACCCTGTCTCTATACAGTAGTCATTTCATCATGGATACTTCTACGAGATCGCACACTGCGGCTGCACGCCGCTCACTAGTTACCATTTTCGACGATGCCGCAGCCAGGCATGCGACTACACCAGCCACTCCTACGGTTGCGACTGCCCCGGCTGCCCAGTCCGCGGGGGCAGTCTTCCTCGATGCGGTCAGACGTCTGGCGAAGGAATCCTTCGACGAGCGCGCCGCCAAGCTCGTCATCAAGAAGGTGTACGACGACACACATGGACGTTTTGATGGTACGGAATCGAACGTCAGCTCCGTTTTCGCCCGTCTGGTGCTGGCGTTACGGGACATTTTCGTCACTGAGGAGTCCGCGTTTTCTTCTCTGTTCGACCTGGAGGATGCCACGCTGCCCGTTCGCGCCGAGGCGAACAAGCTGCTATTTTCGACACTGGAATTCATCATCGCCCCGGTGTCGCCCGCGGCGGACTGGATGGAGTCTTCGGCGGAGGCACGCCCGTTTGATGGGAAACGGGTGTTGCTGGAGATCGCCAGGATGCTTCTGGATTCCGGCGGACCCTTTCAGGGCACCGCAGACCTTATGGCCATCAAGATCACCCAGTTCGACCCGTCGCGGGCTATCGCCGCCTTCAACGCCGCTCTCCGGTCCGCTCGACGGAAGAGCACCCTCGGCGACATGGAGGTCAAGTCCCTGTTCATCAAGTCCCTCGACCCGGTTTTCTATGCCCCGGTTGTCAACCGCCTTATGCTGCACGACCAACGTGCGGCGGAGTCCCTTGCCACCATCCAGCAATGGACCCGTGAGTGCTACGCGCAAAACGGGACGGACTCGCACGTCCCGCCTGCTGCGCGCACGTTCTCCGCCCTCACCCTGACTGGACAGAGCGACGACGAAGACTTCAAGACCATCTTTAGCGAGCTCCGCGACCGGCTCTTCGACATGAAGAAAGAGATCAAGGCCCTTCACAACCGTATCGACGACACGAAGGGCTTCACGACCCGCAACGACAAGAAGAACGCCATCGGACGAGGTGGCCATGGTGACGGAGTCCGCTTCGCAGCGAAGCCTCTTCCCGAGCACGGCAACTTCCCGCAGGCCTTCCGTGGGAAGCCTTCGGGGAAGGTGGCTTTCCACAAGCCCACCGGTACGTTCGTTCCTTTGTGCCGGAACCCGACATGCTCCGCTACGGCGGAAAAGCATTGGCATCGGGACTGCCCGAACGGCGGGCCACGCGGACATGTTGGCGCACACGGCTTCAGCGTCGCGGACAGCGAAAATGACGTCTTCGCCACGCTGTTCCAAAACGCCATGGACAACAACGACGCCGCTCGTTTCGACGCCGTCTGCTACATTGCAGACGGCAAACCGGAGCTCTACGACACCGTCTCCGCCTTCTCCTTCGCTGTCGCCGAGGAGCGGGTGCCCGACACCATCGACGAGTATCTGGAGTGCCGCCAGCCCGCTGACACCCGCTTCGGGGTTTGCGCGGGTTGGTGGTGTTGTGAACATCAACAACTTCAAGGTCCATGACGAGGTCCATGCCGACGTTCTGGTCGTACCACCGCCGCCAGCATCGATCACCCTCCGCTCCGCAGTCGGTGGTGTCCGACGAGGGGATGTACCCCGTCAGCGCGTTGCACGCGCACGAGCCGCACATGTCCTTCATGGACAAGTTCGCGGTCAACTTGGACCTCACGGGACCGGAGCCGACCCTTGCGATGCACAGCATGGGGACCGTTGCGCCCGTGGACTCGGTATCAGTGGCAGCGGACGACTCCGAGGATGACGACGAGTGTCTTCCGTCACCACGGCGGGCCTTGGGATGCGGCAGGCCACCGATGGGTTTTGGGTTCTCCGCCCTCACATCTCTCGCAGTCTGCTTGCTGTTCGTTGTTTGTGCGACTGCCATGCCTTCCCAAGGTCACTCCGCGCAAGCATCATCAGCAACAGAGCACACCGGCGACGAGGTCGGTGGTGCTGGTGTGCTGACGCCCGCAGCCGTCCCGCCGGCGCTCTATTGACGCCCGGAGGGATGGTACCCCAACGATCATGGCGGTTACCTCGGCACCCTTTGGACGTGGTACCCGGGTCCCTCGCAGCCGCCCGTAGCGGCTCCGATTGTTACCGTGCCGCCCTCGCCGGGTGGTGCTCCGCCATCGCCGGTCTACGTGCCACCCGCCTGGGGCGGGGGGACCGGGGATGTAATTCCTTCTTCAATCCAGCGCCGGACCCGACTGGTTGCACCCGGTGCAACTGACTACGGCGACATCGGCACATTCTCAACTTTCTCAATTTGCTCTACGCATGATTTACCAGACAGTGGTACCAGCTCTCCTGGGCGCTGTAACAGAGGCACCGGCTCTCCCGGGCACTCTCGACGTGGCTAGAGTTGACGGGATTGGATTAGCCTGCCTCCAGATTGTGATGCTGTTGGTTCAGGTTGCCCCAAGATGGGCTTAATTTAGGGTTTTAACTGTATCTGTATTCTGCAGTATGCCTCACTGACTGCTAGTTTCGGGAGTTACCCTGCCAGAAAGGACAGGTTCTCCTGTAGGATGCTTATTTCCACCGAAGCTGAGTAGGTGTTTGTTTCAGTTCCGTGACCACCTAGTTTGCCAGTCACCACCCTAGGTGGTGTGCTGGAAGTGACGCCCCGACTGTCATTCCTATAGTTAGGGTGTATGACTGTCACCGGTCCCGGAACCCTAGACCCCGAACATATAACGGGAAGACTGAGTATTCTCACCGGTGATCTATTCTGATTATCCGTCTCACCGAATATACAGTCCAGCTGATATATTCAGCAAAACAACACTTTCCAATTGAACGATGGAATCGCCGAAATGAGACTGGCCCCAGTCTCATTCCAGTCTCATTTTTTGGGGGTCATTTTTTTGGTGGAAATTACACACATTTGATGCACTTAAACATAAAATAACATTCTCGAATGCAAATTTTTGAGCAATGTGATGTTTTTTTTTGACGATTTAGTGTGTTTTTCTGCCGCGCGAACTCAGAAAAATCACCAAAAATACGATTCTCGACGAAAAATCCCCAAAACTTTTTCAAGTATGTATTTTCAATATACTCTACATATGCTTGATGCATAACAATAAGAACTCCTTGGGGAAAATGGATTTTTTCAATTTCGACCACCCTAAGGTGGGGAAATGTCATTACGGGGCCAGTCGTATGGGAAATAACCCTGGAAATTGGGTGGTAAACTATATTGCAGGAGTTTAAAGCACAGTTGTTACGTTATTTTGATGGGTTTGAACTTGGTTACAAGTCCACAATCGCAAGTTGTACACAGGAATAGTTGGATGCATAATTTTGGTGACCGTTTTGGTCATTTTACCCCTCAAACCCTGAAAACCCTGAGTGCTGGAATTGTCCATGTGAAGTTAAGCAACATACTCAAGAGTTACACGGCGCGTTGTCACCGTTTCGAGTTTGTTTTCCCTTATATCATACAAAGAAACCGCTCTAGCGAGCTGGGATTGAAACAGTATACACATGGTAGGAAGATCTGTAAAAAGAAGGATGCCATGTTCAGGGTAAACAAACTTGTAAAAAATATTCTACTCAGAAAACAGGTTGTCGGCAATAGTCTTTAAAAGCTCTTCCTTTTCAGGACCTGTAGGCATATCGCCCTCGGGCGGACAGATGCGCTCATCCCAGCAAGTCAGCATTTCCGCAGGGTTGAAGGGATGCCACGCCCTGTGCCGAACTCCTCCGCGCCTGAAAGCGTCTGCGATAAACAGCAAGTCCGTGCTCTTGAAAGTGCGCAGCTTGCGCTTGGAGGCCGGCGTAAGGTTCGCAGCGCGTGGAATCCAGAACTGCCAGTGTACCAGACGTTTCTCCAAATCCAAGTCCAAGACCTCAACATAGTGCATGGGAAGTGAAACCTTCCCACGTGCCAGTGGAACCGTAAACCAGCACTCGTCGGCGGGGTTGTTTTCAGAGAATTGTCACTTCTTCTACCGCGACTGCCCGTTGGGCGGGCGCCAACACCCGCCCGCCTCCGCCGCGGCATTCTGCATTCCTATCGACGAGGAGGACGCGGAGGGGGTGCATGCACTTGCCATGTGTGCACTGTTCCAGCAGGCAGCGGATGATGGCGCGGAGGCTTTCGCTCGTGCGGCCACCGCGTACGGGCCGCCCGCGGTGCTTTGTGCGGGCGCGGTGGGCGGGATCGACGTGTCCGCCTCCTACGGTTTTGCAGTGGAGCAGCCGCCGCCTCCCGACGAGCCCGCGGGGGACGACATTCTCCGACAGCTCGACGATCTTGCCGCGGAGGTTCACTCCGCGGCCAATCACAAGGTGCACTTCACACACGCATCTTTCCCGCCTCCTGGCGGCATCGAGCAGCAGACTTCGGCTCTGGTGTGTCGCCCCGCCGCGGGGGGGATCACGCCGGAGGAGCAGGCTCCGGCAGGTGGTGCGGCGGCATCGGCATCCGCCGTGCCGGTCCCTGCTATGCCTGTCTCGCAGGTGGAGGAGGTGGATGGAGCCCGTGCCACTTCAATCGGCACGGGTGACCGCCACGGCGGCGACGGATGGTGATGTTCGAAAGCTACGTATTGGCGGTGCATCATGGGTTTTGGTGCGCAGGCGGCAGAGATTTGAAACATATATAGCGCACGCACAAGCGTGAAGAAGTGGGACAACCGCGATGGAGGTGCGGATTTATGTTCTGGCCGGTTCTCAAAGCACCCGATACTTTCTCTTTATAATACAAGTGTGCATTCTCTTCAATAATGCACCTGCTTAGTAACACAAAGCACTATACGACAGTCCCCGTTGAGCGAGAGCGTTGGAAGGGCGGAAAAGGGCTTCCGAGGATTGGTAGCGGGGGCAGCGGGGTTGCGACTTCACGGGGGAGGGGGGGGGTTGCTGACCCCTTAGCGCCAAAATCCAAGTTCTAGGGGGCTCACCCCAAGGTAGAATGCAAGTCCTAGGGGGGGTCTGAGCACACGCCCTTGCCTCAGAATAACTCCAGTGTTCAACGAAAAAGTCGGGAATGTTAAAAAATTCGCGCCTGCGGCGCATAATAATATCACATGTGAGGCGATAGCGCGGGGCACACACTCCCACCCCCACCATCCTTGCGTGACTAGTCCGCGCCTGTGATGGTGGTATTGTGGGACACTGCCGCCCGCCCCGCGTGCGCGCGATGGTGGTATCGTGGGGCACTCCCGTTCGCCCCGCGAGCGTCATCCGTTACGGCGGTGCACGGCTAGCAGGGCAAACGAGTTGCGTTATTTTATTCTTGTTTTGGCGGGGTTTGTGTGTTGCCTGCATGATTTGTAGTCCCCCCCCCCATTTTTCTCTACAGCAGGCTGCACGCATAATGCGCGCCGGGCCCTTGTCATGGATGCCCGACAAGTCTGCACACCGCAGTGCGCGTGCATGGAGCTGTGTAGATTAAGAAGTTTAATGGCTGATTATCTCAGCTCCCGCAGTCCTTGAAAGTCATATTGGGGCCAAGTCCGAACGGAATTACTTTCCTCGGCCTGGGCCATATCCCAACGCTTTCGTTGACTGGACACTGTGTTATGTTTGCAGGAATCAGCCGCGTCTCGGTTGGCCTTTCCAACCGATGTTTCTTGCATGCCCTGCCTTCAGTCGTGCACACGAGCGCACGACTGAGTTAGCGCATGTTAGGGACCGTCTGCAGGGATCCGCTGCACCTATCTGGCTTACTTTCACTTGCGGTTTATTGATAGTGATTCGGTTGCCCTTTCTGTGAGCGAGGGCGAAGTCCAAAGATATTCTTCGGCTTGGGTTCAATCTCCAACGTTCTGCCTGACTTTGCGTTTGTCTACCTTGCAGGCACTCTATAGTTGAGCTATGACACGGCTGCGTTCTGATGGGATGACTTTTTTGAATAACACGCACACGTAGACTCAGACCTGGCGGTTGCATGCCCTACTTTATGTAATAATGTATGTAACGTTTTGATCTTTGTGTAACGTGAGTTTAAATAATAAGATCACACACTGTTTTATCTCTGCAGTGAAATGTGTAACTATCCTGCGAGTGACATGCCCAATGTCCTTTGCTTCGAGTACGTACTTGTTGTTTTCTAACAACGTTCATTTCAAATGGCATGCGTGGTTATGTTTATACCGTATCACTTGATCGCTTACACGTAGGCCTAGGTGCCTGACGATTTCGCTTATGGTCATGTAATAGTTGACCATTTCATCTTTGTGCACGCACCGTAGGCATTACCCAAGAAGAGCACTCAGAAGCTAGTAAGCATATATTGGTACTTCATAATATGTGAGAATTTCGAATAACGTACGAAGTGAAACATCATAATTGATAATATATTTTCACTTCGTAACCTTTGCCGTGTTGCTTGCTGTGATCTCAACACCTCAAAATTGATAAGTAAAATGTAGGTGGTATCAATAGCAATACGAATGAAATCAAGCTTGGGTTTACATATCAGAATTCTAATCATGTTTAGCCGGACATGAGCTCCATCCACGCATCAAAATTCCAGACGCAATACATATTGAGTTTGCCATCTTCGACATATTCGATATTGAAAGGAAATATGCATGCCAAAAGGAATAATGCCCGCCAAAGGTGCCGAGGAATTCTAGGGAATATTCCCTTAAAATTGTTGGGATATGCCGAAATAAAGAGGGAATATTCCCGAAAAAAATCGGCGCCTGCGGCGGCCATTTTTGGGTACTCGCTTCGCTCGTACTTCGAATTCCCCTACCTGGCGCCAGCTTTCCCAAGAAATCCAACTAGGATGGTGGTGTCGTAGGGCACTCCCGTCCCCCGCGATCGTGATGGCGGCATCATGGGGCACGTATCGTGGGGCACCCCCACCTGCCCCGCGCGCGTTATGGCGGTGTCGTGGGGCACTCCCGCTCGCCCCGCGCGCGTTATGGTGGTACCGTGGGGCACTCCCGTCCGCCCCGCGAGGGTGCTAGTGGTGTCGTGGGGCACCCCCGCCCGCACCGCGCGCGTGATGGTGGTATCGTGGGGCACTCCCGCCCGCCCAGCCGTGTACGCGAGTGCAAGTTTTAGGCAAGGCGTGGTATCGAAGTTCTGAGGCCACATTGGTATATTTTGATATCTTGACAACTATTATCAATCGATGATGATATCTACATCTCGTGATCGATCAATTTCAATATTTCCTAAGTGTAATCAATCAATAACAATATTTCTCCGAGGGTATCGATCAATATCGAGTATGCAATCTTGTGATCAATCAATTAACAATATATCAAAACCATGGCAATGATAAATACTTTTTCAATTATCAATTTATTGATATATTTTTCAATAATGTCAAAGAATGGTGTGAACTACCCCTATTATGATTCTGCCTAAAGCAAGCATGCACATACAAATACACAGATACAGTGATACACTCTAGACTCTACCCTACATACATATTGAACATACTTACACAGTGCTCATCGCTGCAAAAAGCGAGTGTTGGATAGTCCCTTCACTGAGGGACTTTCGAAGTCCGAGTGCATGAAAGATACCGCTGTGAAAACGCGCTCTACTCCTGCGATACTGGCAGGCACAGCTAAGAACTGACGGGCCATCCTCGCTACGTTGGGATAGGTTGACTTGTGCTCTCTCCACCAATCTAACAAAGCTGTAGCAGGCTTGACATCAGCACACGCCAAATAGTCACCGAGCTCACCTACCTCGCCCGTAGGTGTCACAACGATCTCTTCCTCATCATCCGAGTCTGCTAAAAAGCTAGCTTCTGTCGTGCTTGCTACACCGTCGTTACCTTTGCTCCTCTTGGCCGATGGAGGCGCAGTATTTGAGGCCTTGAGCTTCCAGTCCGCCTCATAGTTCTTCCGCAGCCAACCCAAGGCCACCTCCCTTGTGAACTTCCCTGTCAGTGAGGCATTCCCTCCAAACGAATGTTTAGGCAATAACGCATATCTCAATATTAAAAAAAAACGACGTAAACAGTGTGTTCGCTCCCAACCGGATCAAATGCATGTTGTTGAGTGCGTTTCACGGGCCCGGCTCCTTGCGCGACGAGAACAGTTGACCTGTCTCCATGCCTGGGATGTTTGCCCTTACCACGAGGCATGATCGATGATGAACCGGAACAATGTGACACCTACTATTTCAACCCTTTAAACAAGCCCCTTTCCCACGGAAAGGATCACTACCTAGGTTACAAAGTCGAAGTCGGGATTGGAGTCCCGTGAGAATGACAAAAAATCCCCCAATGGGTCTCGAGCTCTGCTATGTTCTTGGATCGGTTCAATAATTGATATTCGCCCGGAGTCGATAATTCGATTAAATTCAAATTCTAAATCAATCGATATCGATATATGGTTCGTATCATTGATCGATATCGATAATTCGCCGTTTATATCAATCGATTTCAATATTTCACGCAATCAATCAATCAATTAACAATATTTCAATATCGAATAATTTGTGATCAATCGATTCGATATTTTCGATATATTGATATATCGAAATATCAATACCACGCCTTGGTTCTGGGGGCTGACCTAGGACAAAAGCAACTCCTAGGGGGGAGGCTAACCTCCCAAGGGCAAATATCAAGTTCTAGGGGTATTTCCAGAACCCCGCTGCCCCCCAAGCACATTCTTGAGCGTAATGCAAACTTAAAGAACAACAATGGACGAACCGCACGCAGTACTCCCGATTGCATCTTGCAGCAGGCATGCAGACTCCGGCTAGCACTGTTTTCCTTCTGTGGTGTTAAATCTTATTGTGGACTGTCTTTTGAACCCTTCTAGTATGACGTTGAAAGGAGGGGAAACCATGAACACGCAGATTTATTGAATTGCCAATCATATGCAGGCACTCACACCAAGTCAAAATCGAACTACCGTAGCCGAAATATCGTTGCTACTCTTGCGTGCGACACACCAACATGTTGTAAGCGACATGCATACGAGAAAATTATATCTTCCCGATTATGTTTCGAGTGAAGTGATCGAGTTGTTGCAATTTTGAAGGGCTGCCCATTCAAAGATTGGGCTTGACTCTTTCATTTTCCATTTTCCATGCCACCCACTGATACATGCCTGAGAGCAGGTCACTAACAGCACACCTTATGTTACCAAGGCCCAACAATCCGTGAAATTCGCCCAAATCTTCATGAACGAAGTCATCGAAGATGAGCCATCTACTGACACTCTTTCTGCACAGAATGCGAATGCTGCTCGACATTCCAAACGCGACTGCGGATGCCTCATAAATGAGAAATGTACCCAGCAATGGACATGGGATTCACAGGCCAAAAGAGGCCAAAACATGGTGAAGTAATCACGTCCGCACTTTGTCCTTAAGGTATTTGTGCATCTCGTTGAAGTCTGGACGTTCCTTTGGTGGAGAAATCTCATTACCCTCCTGCGGACAGCATGCAGAATGGCTAAGAAATTTCCTTGGACAGTTGAAGGACTGTAAAAAACCAGTCCAAAGCACATTGATTGTGCAAGGTCCAATGCGTTAGAACCAACACCTTTGCTGGCTGCGGGCAGATATGGTTCAAGAGCATCTGAGCCTTCATGCGGTTGTTCATACGCGAACGATGATGGCCGTCAAAGCCGCGCTTCGAACCATCCCCCTTGACGCCGTCATAGCACAGCTTGGATTTACAGGCGTGAGTCATGTGAAACACATCCAAAAATTTGTAACCAAACTCCTGCATCGCCAATGGCAGGCATTCAGTGCTGCGCTCCACCCTCCCTTCCAGTCGTGAACACATCAATGAACATCAATGGAAACCTACTCGGGAGTTCATGACAACAAAGTGAATCATATCGTCAACAAATGCCCGAGTCCCAACTGCCGGGAATCACTGACCATAGCTTCCGACTGTCTGGCACAAGTCCACAACCGGCACGAGGCATGCAGAGCGCAGCTGCCAGTCTGACTTGTGAATGAGCGACGAGGCCCGGTGAAAGCACACCTCCACGACCACTTGAGCAGCAGCTGTATTGTAGCGAAGGAGTCGATGATCATTCTGGTATGGCTGTCCACCCAGGCCCCCCTCACAGTCATCAATTGACTGTGCGGACCTGCCAAAGCTCTCAGGATAACATGCACAGTCGACGAGCTTCCCGACGATATCTGGACAAGGATGTGGCCAGTTATGCTGCCAGTGAATCCCACCGAGGTGCGCGGATGCATAGCGCGCCCTCGCCTCCCTTCAGCGCTGCCAGCTTGACTAGGGTCCATGATGGCTCAAGCACTTCGCCCCGGCGTGGCCATGATTAGGATTCACACTACCTGGTACTGTTTGTCCACGTAGCGCTGGTCGTGGGACGGCCCAGTAGCCCACACTAGGTTGATCTTGTACTGCTGGAACACCGTCAACATCTTGCGCAGCTCGACCACGTACGAGTCCAGCCACTGGGTCTCAGTTAGATTCATCTGCGGCGCACCCCCTACCCGGACGGGGCTCAGGCCACGGAGGTCAGTGAGTGCGGCACCCTGTGCCGAGAGCGCTCCGCGGAGCATGGGCGATGCTGCACTTGCCTCGGGATTGAGAATGCCCCGGATCTTGATGTCATGCATCAATGCGTTCATCACAACGTAGTCGGCCGTTGCCCAGTCCGCCAACCTGCCACATCAGCGCCTCTCTCAGTCCGCCGTCGCCTGGTTGGCCCACGCTGGCGGCTGGGTCCCCTTGGCTCAGGAGTCCGATGTCTGACCAACTGGGCTTCGACTGGTTGCAGCGAACTCGCACGCACCGGTTCATCATCTTCGTGTCATTGCGGTCGATCCGACGGTTCATGCTGAGTACGGAGCAGGGAGCCCACTTCCCATAGTGTAGCCTCAAGTCCATGTCCTTTTGCTGGGCGGCAATTGCGTGAAAGTGGTTCTCCACCACGTAGGCGTCCGAGGATATGGCGTATCTGCATGCGGACCCCTCTACCATCACCACGGCCCAGCCATCAGCCCCATCACCACGGCCCTGCCACCAGCCCCATCACCACGGCCCTGCCACCAGCCCCATCACCACGGCCCTGCCAAGCCCCATCACCACGGCCCTGCCACCAGCCCCATCACCACGGCCCTGCCAGCCCCATCACCACGGCCCTCACCACGGCCCTGCCACAAGCCCCATCACCACAGCCCTGCCACAAGCCCCATCACTACGGCCCTGCCACCAGCCCCATCACCACGGCCCTGCCACAAGCCCCATCACCACAGCCCAACACCAAGCGCCACCAACCCGGGTCGACCACAAGCGCCGCCTTGCTGAACCTCATTCAAGCTGTGCCCCCCAAGAACCAATAGGAGTCTTGCTACCCTAAGCCCCAGAAGCCCTGGCATCCTTACACCGACCAAGGCCTGCCATGCCAAACCGCTTACAGGATCCATCACACTGACTGCCCCCCCACAGTTCCTATCACAGTTCGAGATACACCGCGCCCATGCAAGTGCCGTTGCACCAGCCCACCCATCCTGCACCAAATACCTAAACCCTCCAATCCTCCCAAGTCAACTGTGTGCCTGCCAACCCAACCTTTGCACCGGCGCTGTCACCCCGAAACCCTCGCACCGGCGCTATCACCCCGAAGCCCTCGCACCGGCGCTGTCACCCCGAAGCCCTCGCACCGGCGCTGCCACCCCGAAGCCCTCGCACCGGCCCTTTTCCCCGGATGCACATACAATATAAGCCCGAGTACCTCTCCTTAACAGCTGCCTTGCCGCCCCAACCCCACATAAGCCCTCTCTCCGCACTCCACCTTGACCACCACTCGTGTTGTGCACTCAGGCAGCGGCTTGAGGCAGAGACGGGGCTCCGAGAGACGCCAGGGCGGGCATGCGTGCTGCCACCAAGCTGCCTGGCTCTTGCGGCCTTTAACATCTTGGTTGGGCAGCCTTGCCGTCCCACCGGGTGAAGCGCCGACGACAACAGCGCTGAACAGCGGGCCATTAGGAACAGGGTCGAACGCAAATCAGGGGGCAGGCGCTGAGCTCTGATGCTGCAGCACCCGGTGCAGCGCGCCTGCGAGCGAGACTCGGAGGAGGCCGACCTGCTTTGCGTGGTGGTCTCGCCAGTGGCGACATCGAGGAGGCCGACGTAGAAGCCCACCATGTAGGAGTCGCCGAGCACCGCCACCTTCTTGTTGCGCAAGCAGTCCTGCGCACCGCCTTTGTCAAACATCCGGTAGCGCTGCGCCGTGTCATAGTACCTGCCCACACCTCCAGGGCCCCAACTTGGTGAGAAGCTGGTGAGAAGCTGGTAAGAAGCTGGTGAGAAGCTGCCACCAGAAGAAAGCTTAGGCTTATGCTCACCCCTTACAAGTTGAACGAGCACGAAACGACGAGGTGCCGCACTCCTCCCACCTCACCACGGCTGCAGGTGGCATCCTAGCTTGATGCCAGTTGCCGCCCTAGCTCCAGCGACACAGAACAAGGGGCAGTGGGGCACGCGGGCCCCGTACATTGCTTTCTGCCAGTCGTCACCCTCGGGAAGCGCAGTGAAAGCAGCCGGGACAAACTCCTCCTTGTTCCACGTCCCCAAAACGAAGTAGTTTAGGTCAGCCATGAAGTTGCGGGGATCTCGGGGCGCGTTCTCGTTGGCCGTGGGCGTCTCCACCATGGGCGAAGTGAAAGTGGCCAGAGCAGACTGCATGGAGCTCATGAGAGACGCCGGTGTGTAGCTCTCCGAGGCTTTCACCTCCTGGGGCTGAGGCTTGCTCGCTGCGGCCACTCCGCACCGATCCGACAACGGGCTGACTCGGCGGCCCACCGATCCTAAAGCTCCTGTCGGGGCCACGATGAGAGCCACGGACGTCCAACGATTTGGCGAGGAAATGTCGACTACGCCGAGGAGCCCCACTTGGAGCGCAAATGCTTAACCGAAGTCTCTACGAAAACTTCTCAGCAACTCACATGCCCGCTCAGTGAGAAAGGCTGCCGCACGCCATCTATACAAACTAAACGCCTAGTTGGTCCTCGAGCCAAAGCGCGTGGGAAGGGGTCGGGGCCCGGACGGGCGTGTCTGCGTTCACACGGCTGAAGCAAATGTAAAAGGTGACTCCGAGCGTGAATTGCTGGAACCCAATGAGGTCTCTGTCGAACCGACAACCACCTCCGAGCCACTCGATATTGTAGATTCCACTGGGGCTGTTGCGCGGGTCCACCAAGCACTCGGAAGGCCTCGGGGACATGACCAGATGCAAGCTCGCGCCAAAGGTGGAGTGCAGACGAACCTGTGGGCACGGCCCTCTTAGGTGCGGTGACTGGCTTTCTAGGCTTTGGTGCAACAGTCGGCTTCGAAACCACTTTCTTCACTGGAGGATCTGTGACGCGTGGATCTTGACAAAAACCCTTCCCAGGCTCAAGGCGCTTAGATTGAACATCTACGAGCACCGGCTGCAACCTTCCGAGCGTCATCACCAGTGTCAAGTCCACTCAGAGGCAGAGAGGGGCAGGCGCCAAAATAGATATAACAGTGCCGCACGGTCCCTGTTCGTTTTTCACGATTCGTTTTTCACGATTCGTTTTTCACGAGTGCTTGCGCACGTCCCAACAGATGCTGCGGAAGGGCTGTGCACTATTCAGATGCCCGAGATCTGCAGAGCAGCTCGGTGTGGCGCGAGCAGGAAGTGTATCACGCGAGGAAACGTGTGGGATGCAAGGAGGGGATGTGGGATTACCAACGGAGACTCTGCGTTGCCCCAGAAGGGCTTCTTTGCTCCGAGCGACCGCGCGCAGTTCCTCGACTTGTTCCGCCAATCGCTGAACTTGTTGGTTGAGTTCAGCCTCCTTCTGATGCCATTCTTTCCTTTCTTTCTCTAGATCTATCGTAGGAGAGGTCGAGAAGTGGCTACTCGCCGAAAACACTATGACTCCGACGACCACCGTGATCACCACGATGGCCGCCACAGACTGGCAGACACACATCCGCCCAGGCGATCCGAACGTCAAAAACAGGAAGGAATGTGACGATGCTAAAGGCAGACTGTAGGTGCGAAGTTGCTGCGCGCAGCGTAGTGACAGAACGACACGCGTCCAGAGCTAGTGAATAATGCTTTTTAAGGACGCTCTCGGCAGTTCACGTGCAAAGCCAACACTCGCACAAGCGGGTAGGAGCCTGATCACTGACGCCCAAAGTTAACCGTAGCTAGCCATCACGCGTGATAATTTGGACACATGCGAACATCTGTTGAGCTGCCTAGGCAGGGTAGATCACTTGAAACGCGTTATCTGGCTGTTGTCTTGAGACAATCTGGAGTTTCTTGTAACCAAGACGGACCTATCCTTCAGTTGCTAGCTACAAGCCATGCTTCTCAAGTGCAAAAGCTGTCAGCCCCGCGGAAGTAAGCACAACGAAAATTGGGTGCCGAGTTCAAAAGGCTTGGATGCCGATATGCGGTGTCTGCTGGCGAGTCTCTGTTAAGGGTTGCACTTGTGAAGCGAGGCGCAGAGGTGTGCAACTTAGAGTCTTGTGTCATTCAAACACTGAAATAACCACTCGTTTCTCAGGGTACTGTCGTATGTCTGGGTTTCACCTGGCTTGTGGTAGGCAAGGGGCTCTTACAGCCTAAATTACGGGGCGCCATCTGCTCGTTCGGGGCGAGATATTTCGATAATAGTTCAGGGAGTTGCACCTGACTGCAACTCAATTAACTGGAAGCATTCAGCCTCCGATAAGAAAGTACATGGTACATAATATAATTGTTGTGCAACTGCAGCCCCTGTGGGACACCTCGCGTTAGGAACTCCCAGGCTGCACCACTTTTTGGAGACCGAGCCGTGTCACAGTATGGCGATCTGCAGAGTAAATTAAACTTGCAACTTCCTGCAACTTGCTCTTCGGAACTTGTTTCAAAAAAATTACGCGTCCGCTTACGACTTGCCGTCTTGCGCCTACCGACTTGCGACTTGCGACTTTATCTCTATGACGGTCGAGTTTTTTCCGAAAATCGATACCGTTTTTGACTTAGTCGCGTAGACCTCCCACGAGTGCGAGCCACCGGCTGTCACCCCACTATTCTGCCACCACTCTACCCCCCACCCCTCCGGGTAATCTTGGGGATGTCCTGTGGTGCATTTGAGTACCTCGCACGCCCTTAGACCTCAAGGGAATCACTCCAGAGCGGCCCATCTGCTCACCCACCCACCACACCGAGGACCCCCTCTGGACCTCTATGACTAACCCCCGAAATTCCTGCAAAAGTTTTGCAGGCTCTTCTCGCCCCCCTTAGCCCCCCGGCGTGCAAATTACCCCAAGGTACCTACTTGACCCCTGTGCACCGAAATATGGCCATTGGGCCTACGCTACAGCTCGCACAATGCAGCTGAATCACTACCCCTGGGCTTCCCTCCAGAATTGGAGGGCAAACCGTCATAGAGATATCGGGGGCCAGTCACCTTTAATTTCAAGGGGTCTACGGCCACCCCAGGGCCCAAGGGGGGTCGATTGGACCTCCACAGGGCTTAGTAGATAAGTTATGATGATTTCCTACCGGGGATGCCGATTTTGAAGTTGGGTCGATATCTCTATGACGGTCGAGTTTTTTCCGAAAATCGATACCGTTTTTGACTTAGTCGCGTAGACCTCCCACGAGTGCGAGCCACGGGCTGTCACTGCTGGATTCGGTGACCCGTAGGTCATACCTTACTCTGACTCCCGTTAGCTGTACCAGTACTCGTACAGTACTAGGTGACAGATACCTAGGTCACAGACGGCTTATATTGGTTTAACTCTTATAATCAGTTTACACTTGTATGAAAAGTATTCAGTGACCACCCGATATAATACGGTATATTATATCTCACAGGTTATGGGGTATTACCCCGCTTTTCTCACTGCTGACTTTGCCATGCTTGGCTAAGCTTTTCCGCTTGGCGGGGCGTTGGGGCCTCGCGAGGTGTTGAATCGGCCACTTTAGGGCGTGCGGTTTAAGCTAAGTTGCGGTGAGATTTCGGATTGAGACTTTCGGCAACTTCTTCGAGTGTCCGCGTTGGATTTCGTTTTTGACTTGGACTGATCACCCCTGTCGACATCTCCTTGGCCGTCGCGTATTCGACTTCGTTGATTTCGTTCGACCCCATCTTACACTTACTCCGCAACTGCATTACCGTTGCCCGCCACCTTACGATTTGCGCCTCGCCTTTTCCCCAACCCCCCTCCTATAGGAATTTATTCTGATGACTTCATCCTCAGTTGGTACACCTGCCGTGGGCGCTAGGATGCGCCTTGATTCAATTTTTGCTAGGAACGTGGGTGCTCGCTATAAGAGCACCCCGCAATCAGCGAAGGTCGTGCTCGCTGCTGCTGACAGGACACGCGGCAATGCCGTGTTGCAATCGTCCTGGGACACTGACGTTGTGAAGCGTGTCGCGAAGGACACGTTGGGAACTAAGGCGTCTTCATTTTCCGGGAGTGAACCTCATCGTCAGCTTCTTTGGGACTCCTTGGTGACTGCCTTGGAGGCATCATTTGTCAACAAGGACACCGCCAACGAGGACATCTTTGACCTCGTGGACGTCACCAAAGAGGTTCACCCGATCTTCAACGACATTTTACTTCGTGCGTTGGTCTCTTTGACAACACCCCACTCTCCAGCTCGAAGGTGGGTTGACGCTTCGGCTCGGATTTCTCCGCGCGACGGTAAGCGTGCCCTCCTTGAGGTCACCAAGCGGCTGCTGCCGCCTGGGCATCGGCCGCTCCGCCATCACGAGGAGCTCTTAAGCATTTCTTTTGGGTCCTCTGTTGATCCAGAGCCTTTAGTGGCCCAATTTGATGAGTGCCTAAAGGCGATTGCGGCTAGCGGAGCCGGCGCTCTGGACGACGAAGCAGCCAAGAGGCAGCTCCTGGCGGCACTGGACACCGAATTTTACAAGGAGGTAATCACCCCGCTTCGCCTGGACACTGAGTTGGCGAAGGTGAGCATCGAGGAAGTTTACACTCACATTCTAGAGGTGTGGTGGTGTGCGAACCCTAATGGCCCTCCTACCCGCCCCAAGGCAGCCGCGCCTATCCCGACGCACACGCCTCTCGGATTGGCTTACGCAGGTGGGGAGCCGAGTGACGTCTCGGGCTTCCTCGAGGAGTTCGCTCGTATCATTGGTGAGGCCTCTGCCCTACTTGCCTCCCTCCGTCATGACGAGCGCGAGATTGCACGAGACACACCGCCGCCACGGAATGATTCTCACCGTCCGCATGGAGGCGGTGGTGTGAGGTTTCCACCGTCCAAGTGGCGTGACGAGCGGAACCGTCGGACCGACGGTAAATTTCACGGCCGTAATCGTCACGTGGGATGGAAGCACCGCTTCGGAGCGTCCCCACTCCCGAAGGGCGGGAATTGGCCTCAAGGTATTAGGACGCAGGGTGCTAGGAGCATCTCGTTTCACTCCGCATCCTCGGCCTTCGTACAGGAGTGCCCACTCTGCCCTGGGCACTTTCACGACACTGCACGTTGCCCTGAGGTGTGTGGTTCGTGCGATGTTGACCTGCGTGATGCCGCCATGGACTTGGACGAGGTGGTTTCGGCCTTCCAGACCGCCTTCGACAACGAGAACGACGAGGAATTCGCTGACCTGTGCCACGAGCACGACCAGCCACTGGTGCGTACCGATCCTGAGCCCTTCACCTACCCGGTGCGGCACGACGTGGGATTACGTGCCCACTATGCGGGCTTGGGTCATGGTGCTTCGGACGCCGGCATGGAGAATGTGCTTTCAGATGCACGGGGCGTCCTTGAGTCACTCCGGTCTGCGGCTACGGCTGCACAGGTCGGTGGTGCTGCCGCCGCTGGTAGGCAACCACCACTACACATCGGTACTCTGTCTGTACCGCAGGTGGTGTGCGATGCGCCGCCACCTGCCAATCACGAGATCGACACTAACCTATACCCTATTTCGGCATCGGACCCCGCTTCTTTCGGGTCTCCTTTCGAGGAGCCGCTCCGTGTCTCTTTTATGGACCAGGTAATGCCGGCGTGCTCTGACACCTCCCTTAAGTTGTGCTCAATTGACTCGGTTCACGAGCCGATTCACACGGGAGAGCTTTCCGTGATCGACGATGACAACGACTCCGACGGTTTTTCTTATTCCGGAGACGAGATTCCCTCGGCCCCACCGGTTACACGATCACGTGTCGGTGTGGCAACATTGCCGAGGGTCTTCTCCTTTGCATCTCTAGCCCTGCCCGCACTCATGTGTCTTGCATGTGCGTCAGCGGTTCAGGGTTCGGTGGTGCTCGATCGAGCCCCTGAATTCACCGCAGCGGTACATCCCACTGGGGTGACTGCCAACAGTTTGTCTGCCTTGCCGTACTGTTTTCTTTCGGCATTCCTTTTCCTTCTGTGGTTTCGGCAGGTTTGAATTCAGATTTTCACTTTTCAGGATTTCTAATTTTGCTCTACGAATCTTCTCCTGGTTCTGGCTTCTGGTCTTGGCTTCTGGATTATGGTTCTGGCTTCTGGTTCTGGACACTGGTCTCTGGACTCTGGTTCTGGGTTATGACTTCTGGACTCTGGTTCTGGTTGAACATCTTTGACACTGACAACTTCTTCAACTCTGGTGAACTCTGCAGCTTTGTAGACCACTTTGAAAGTGGCTGAGTATTGCAAGATTGAGCTGTAGGAACTTAGCTTGAAAGCAGTATCCTAGCAGCAGTTTTAGGAAGGGACCGCCCTGGCTAAAGCACAGGCCTCCCTCTAGCAGTTTCCAGCTCCTAGCTGTTTGTTGTTTCGGAACAATTTGATTTGTCTGTGCTCCGCTCTCTGCCACCTGTAACAGCACTATGTACAGTCACAGGGTGGTGTGCTGGATTCAGTGACCCGTAGGTCATACCTTACTCTGACTCCCGTTAGCTGTACCAGTACTCGTACAGTACTAGGTGACAGATACCTAGGTCACAGACGGCTTATATTCGTTTAACTCTTATAATCAGTTTACACTTGTATGAAAAGTATTCAGTGACCACCCGATATAATACGGTATATTATATCTCACAGTCACGCCCCACTATTCTGCCACCACTCTACCCGCTGTCGTGCACGTCGAGTGCTGACAAACAAAGCGGGATAGTCTGACCAGTCCCACGATGAAACCCCACAAGCTTCGAGTTTCCCTGCGAATAATTTCCCTCCGGAAGCGGAGAGGCCGCGAAGCGGTGCTTCAACCCTGTGCGCGGGTTGTGAGGCTTCTCCGCGCGGGGAGTGAAGCCCTTCCCGTTGACCTTGTCGGAAAGGACGCGCACATCCTTGCGTAACGCGAGGAGGATCTCCATCATGTCGGCGCCCGCAGAAGTGTGTCCATCCGGCGGGTCGCCAAACCTCGCAGGCAACATGTGGCTGCCAACCGCAGCTGACTTCGGCGAAGCCGTGCCAGCCCGCACGTGAGCCGCATGACACTCGCGGGCCCACTGCTGAGCGGTCAACAGGGACACCGCCGCCCGCTGGTCGTGCAGCAGGAGCCGCGACACCACAGGCCTGTAGTAGTCGGCGTCCATGGCCTGAATGAATTGCCCCTTGACGTCGTCCTCGTCCAGGGTGTTCTTGCGTTTCGCGGCGGCGAGCGCGGCGTTGAAGTCCATGATCGAGTCGTTGGGGTTCATGCCGTAGCTCAGTTCAACTGCCAGCAAGTCCGACGTCCCCTGAAAGGGTGCGTCGGCATGAAGCAGTTTACGCGCAAACTCGAGCAGAACACGTTTCCCATCCGCGGGAAACGTCTGAGCAGAGCTCTCCAACCAGTCCGAAGCTGGACTGGAAGGATGCACGAGGAGCTAAAGGGTGGAGAAGAGGAGGTGATTGCTCTCCTCTCGCACCGTGATGCCGGCGTCGTCGAGTACAAAGAGGTCGCCCAGCTGCTCGTCCTCGGCCACGAAAGCCTCGCGAAGAGCAGCTACCATGCGGGTAAAGATGACGTGCACGTTCTTCTCGTTGCCATGGAAGCGTTCGTCCTTCAAACCGACCTTCAAGCCCTGTCGATGGCCCGGGGAGAGCCACTCTTTGGCCGCTGCTCACCCTTTGGCCGCTGATTCGCAACCGCAGATGAAGCAGCATAAGGCACAGCGCCGGGGAGAGTGCCGCACGCGCCACGCGCCTGATTCGGCGCGGAGCGGAGCAGCCTCCCCGCACCCTTTGTCCCTGGGTCCTATGGTCCTTGCGTGCACACTATGCACCTATCTACCGTACACACACCCTCGCGCATCCCTCCCCACCCACGACCTGCAGCGCCGCTGCTCACCCTTTGGCCGCTGATTCGCAACCGCAGATGAAGCAGGATAAGGCACAGCGCCGGGGAGAGCGCCGCACGCGCCACGCGCCTGATTCGGCGCGGAGCGGAGCAGCCTCCCCGCACCCTTTGTCCCTGGGTCCTATGGTCCTTGCGTGCACACTATGCACCTATCTACCGTACACACACCCTCGCGCATCCCTCCCCACCCACGACCTGCAGCGCCGCTGCTCACCCTTTGGCCGCTGATTCGCAACCGCAGATGAAGCAGCATAAGGCACAGCGCCGGGGAGAGCGCCGCACGCGCCACGCGCCTGATTCGGCGCGGAGCGGAGCAGCCTCCCCGCACCCTTTGTCCCTGGGTCCTATGGTCCTTGCGTGCACACTATGCACCTATCTACCGTACGCGCACCCTCGCGCATCCCTCCCCACCCACGACCTGCAGCGCCGCTGCTCACCCTTTGGCCGCTGATTCGCAACCGCAGATGAAGCAGCATAAGGCACAGCGCCGGGGAGAGTGCCGCACGCGCCACGCGCCTGATTCGGCGCGGAGCGGAGCAGCCTCCCCGCACGCTTTGTCCCTGGGTCCTATGGTCCCTGCGTGCACACTATGCACCTATCTACCGTACACACACCCTCGCGCATCCCTCCCCACCCACGACCTGCAGCGCCGCTGCTCACCCTTTGGCCGCTGATTCGCAACCGCAGATGAAGCAGGATAAGGCACAGCGCCGGGGAGAGCGCCGCACGCGCCACGCGCCTGATTCGGCGCGGAGCGGAGCAGCCTCCCCGCACCCTTTGTCCCTGGGTCCTATGGTCCTTGCGTGCACACTATGCACCTATCTACCGTACGCGCACCCTCGCGCATCCCTCCCCACCCACGACCTGCAGCGCCGCTGCTCACCCTTTGGCCGCTGATTCGCAACCGCAGGAAGCATGATATGAAACTTACGACAGACGGACTGGTTTGAGCAGAGGCCACAGGCCCACATGCAACGAGGGAGGAAAGAGAAACACAGGAAACATGATTCTATGAAACTTAGGACGGACGGACTGGTTTGAGCAGAGGCCACAGGCCCACATGCATCAAGTCGAGCAGAGGCCGCATACATGAAGCAGGATAAGGCACAGCGCCGGGGAGAGCGCCGCACGCGCCACGCGCCTGATTCGGCGCGGAGCGGAGCAGCCTCCCCGCACCCTTTGTCCCTGGGTCCTATGTTCCTTGCGTGCACCCTATGCACCTTTCTACAAAGAAATAAACAAAGATATATGCCGGGAAAAAAAACAATCCCACCCATGACTCGCTGTTCACCCCTTGGCCGCTGATTCGCAACCGCAGATGAACAGTCGCCCGACAGGCTGCTGACCAGGCACCCGCGGAGTGGCGGCTGCGTTCACTAGATGAAGGGCGGGCGGGCGGGATCCCGTACGGGAAGGGAGGGGAAGGAAAAGTTCACGGTCTTACCGGGTTTTCCTCGACCACTCCTCCAGCGACCGGGGGAGGCCGCCTCCCTGCACGGTTGCAGCTTCGGAGGCCTGCGCACCAGTTCACGAAAGCATGTTTGAATCCACTGCGGAAACCATGGGATATTCCCACAGCAGTGGCATCCCACAGCGTGCATGCCGGAAAACAGGGGAGTCCGCATACCTGAATGAATACGCACAGCCGGTGACTTTTCCTAAGCACGTGATTCCGCACCAGGGCGCAGTCACCGGCTGTGTGTATCCACATATTCGCTGACCACCTATTTACGCAGAAACTTTCAGGAGCCGTCCGCTCTTTCAGTCGAACAGCGGTTAACTAATTAAGCCACGAACCTATCCAACATGCACATCCACAAGAGACAAGCATGGGGCACGTAACCTTTGGAGCGAGTGCGGCCTGGCCTGCATACCTGAATGAATACGCACAGCCGGTGACTTTTCCTAAGCACGTGATTCCGCACCAGGGCGCAGTCACCGGCTGTGTGTATCCACATATTCGCTGACCACCTATTTACGCAGAAACTTTCAGGAGCCGTCCGCTCTTTCAGTCGAACAGCGGTACGTTAACTAATTAAGCCACGAACCTATCCAACATGCACATCCACAAGAGACAAGCATGGGGCACGTAACCTTTGGAGCGAGTGCGGCCTGGCCTGCCTCGCTGCGAACCGTGGCCGTCCTTGCCCGTTTAGGTACACCTTGTTCAGCAGCGCTCGTTGCTCCTGTCCGGGTACTCTCCATTCTTAAGTAACAGTACTCGCTTTTAAAAGTAAACTACCTGTTCTGCATACATTGCAACAGAACTGCTTTCTGTCACCCACGTGATTCAAGAAAAAAGTAAAACTACTTACCAGCCATTTTCTTTCTCGACCTTCTGCTACTTAAATTAAATAAACAAAAAAATAAACTGTTACAGTTTAACTGTTTTTTGAAAACTTCAACTTCAAGAACCTAACTTGGTTTCTTGGCTACGTTACCTCTATCTCTTACCAGCTATGGTGCGCGTGGCCACTAAAATCGGCTACCTTTCGGCTCCCTACTGGTTTAGCCGAGACAGGTATGATACGATCTGTATGTGACGCATCCCACCTATCTACTGAACGATGATGTATACCCCTGCCTGCGTTCATACCTGGCCGCCATTCGCCAGTCGCTCCACTCCTGTCAATTCTACCTTGGCCACAGACCAGAGAATTGCACATCTACCATTCAGGATCCTCGTTTACCACGGTTTACCAGCTCCGTCTCTATATTTATACTACATTGCGAAGTTTTATATCCATTTACCATTAGGCCACGACCATTTACCATTCCAGATCCTCGTTTACCACGCTCCGTTCTGAAATTACCAGGCTTTTACCATGCTTCAACCTATGTTACCGCAAATTACCAATGATTTACCGTCAGTTATTTTTTTTTTAATATTTTAACGTTTACCACCTGATTACCACCCCACATAGGGACTTACCGCCGTTTACCACCAGTTTACCACATTTTAACACCAGTTTACCACATTCTACCACGATTCCTTCTCAGTGTGATAGCGCCCAGGAGAGCTGGTACCACTGTTCTCCGAGACACAATCGGTGCCTGCACTGTCAGAGGATCCATGCGGTGGAGCAAATTTAGAAAGCTCCGATGTTGCCGTTGTCAATCGCGCCCTGTGTGACCAGTCGATCTCCGCGGCCGAGTACCACCCCGCCGGCCGCCAACACTGGAACGGTGGGATAGGTGTGGGCGATTGCACATCAGCACCACCGACCTCGTCGCCGGTGTGCCCCGGCCGGTGCCGCCGAGAAATCATGCGTGGGGCGATTTTGGGTAGAACCCAAACCTCGATTGTCGATTGAAGATGTGCGCAAGGCTGTCGTCGGCGCCAGAAGCATCCCCGGCAGTCCGTGAACGACACCACCGACCGGTGGAGCCGTCTCGGCGCCCATGCCAACACCACCGAAGGCTGAAGCGGCCGACGGCCCAGCAGCGGCACACACGATAAAGAGCACGCAAACCGCGAGTGACGTTAGGGCGGAATACCCAAAGCTGAACGGCGGTCTGCCGCAGCCCAATGCCCGCCGCGGCGGCGGACTACCCTCGTCGTCATTCTCGGACTCCTCCGCAGTTACAGAAACCGAATCAACGGGTGCCACGGGCCCCATGCAATGCATCGCGAGGGGCGGGTCAGGGTTAGCGAGCTCAAGTCTCGCCGCAAACTTGTCCATGAAGGACGTGTCTGGCTCGTGGGCGTGCAGCGCGCTGACGGGGCACATGCCCTCGTCGGACACCACCGACTGCGGAGCGGCAGGCGGTGCCGGCGGTGGCGGCGCACGACCAGAGCGTTGTCAAGGATCTTGTCGTGGACCTGGAAGTTGTTGACGTGCATGGCACCACCAACCGCGCAGACCCCGAAGCGGGTGTCAGCGGGTTGGCAGCACCCCAGATACTCGTCGATGGCGTGAGTCTCAACGGTGTCGCCAACACAGAAGGAGGCGGCGGAGAGGTCCTCGAGCATTACGGGCTTGCCGCCCGCCAAGAAGCATAGCGCGTCGAAGCGGTCGGCGTCGTTGCTGTCGATGGCGTGCTGGAAGGCAGCGGCGTAGAAGTCGCCCTCCACGTCCTGAACCGCGAAAGAATGCGCCCCAGCAGCTGTCTTCTCCGCACGCGGACCGCCGTGCGGGCAGTCGCGGTGCCAATGCCTAGCCTGCGCTGTCGTGCACGTCGAGTGCTGACAAACAAAGCGGGATAGTCTGACCAGTCCCACGATGAAACCCCACAAGCTTCGAGTTTCCCTGCGAATAATTTCCCTCCGGAAGCGGAGAGGCCGCGAAGCGGTGCTTCAACCCTGTGCGCGGGTTGTGAGGCTTCTCCGCGCGGGGAGTGAAGCCCTTCCCGTTGACCTTGTCGGAAAGGACGCGCACATCCTTGCGTAACGCGAGGAGGATCTCCATCATGTCGGCGCCCGCAGAAGTGTGTCCATCCGGCGGGTCGCCAAACCTCGCAGGCAACATGTGGCTGCCAACCGCAGCTGACTTCGGCGAAGCCGTGCCAGCCCGCACGTGAGCCGCATGACACTCGCGGGCCCACTGCTGAGCGGTCAACAGGGACACCGCCGCCCGCTGGTCGTGCAGCAGGAGCCGCGACACCACAGGCCTGTAGTAGTCGGCGTCCATGGCCTGAATGAATTGCCCCTTGACGTCGTCCTCGTCCAGGGTGTTCTTGCGTTTCGCGGCGGCGAGCGCGGCGTTGAAGTCCATGATCGAGTCGTTGGGGTTCATGCCGTAGCTCAGTTCAACTGCCAGCAAGTCCGACGTCCCCTGAAAGGGTGCGTCGGCATGAAGCAGTTTACGCGCAAACTCGAGCAGAACACGTTTCCCATCCGCGGGAAACGTCTGAGCAGAGCTCTCCAACCAGTCCGAAGCCGGACTGGAAGGATGCACGAGGAGCTCAAGGGTGGAGAAGAGGAGCTGATTGCTCTCCTCTCGCACCGTGATGCCGGCGTCGTCGAGTACAAAGAGGTCGCCCAGCTGCTCGTCCTCGGCCACGAAAGCCTCGCGAAGAGCAGCTACCATGCGGGTAAAGATGACGTGCACGTTCTTCTCGTTGCCATGGAAGCGTTCGTCCTTCAAACCGAAGCACTTCTTGGCGACAAATTTGGCGGCCTTCCCGTCGTGTCTGGTGCGGATCAGAGTACGGACAGCTGCCACGAACGTCGCAGGGGGTCCAGCCGCTGGAGGGACAGTAGCCGTCGGAGTCCCGGGAGTGGCCGCATGTCGGGCAGCAGCTTGGTCGAAAATAGTCGCTAGGTTCCTCCTCCGCAGAGGAGCGCTCGAAGATGATCTGGTGGCTACCATGATGAAATGACAGTAGGGGTGGAGCAAGCGGGTGTGATCGGGAAGCGGTCGCGGTGGTGGCGGCCAAGAGGTGGTGGTCGTCGAGAGCGTAAAGTTGCGGATAAGGACGAAAAACTCGATGAAGTCGTGTGGACTTAAAGGATTCCCGGGTACCGCAAACGGTGTGATATCGACCAGAAGTACGGCAAACCCCAGCCAACGTAAAATCGACTCGCAAAACGTCCAAGTGCACTGTCCGCGAAGCCGCTCAATCAACCAAGCTGCCTAGGCCATACCATTGAACCGCGTGTGCCTCCCTAGCGACCGCTCACTCCATCCCAAGCGTCGGCGTTTAGCCACTCATACTGTAGTAGAAACAGTGTAAAAGCGATGGTGCGAACCAAAACTTGTGCTAGATATACAGGACCGATATATATATATATATCTATTTGTCGTTATACCCCAATATAGGGTTTCGATATCAGAACGGTCGGGTTGATAAGATAAAAGAGATAAACATATCCCTGACTTTAAGTTCAGGGATTAGGTTTCGGCCTACGAGTGACGGTCACCCAGACTACTCTAGGATGAGGCAGGTGACAGATTCTAGGTGTCGCTGTGCCAAATCCAGCACACCACCTAGTGTGGGGACCAAACTAGGTAGCCGAAACAGGAAACAAATGCCTACTGGGAGGCAGAAAAGTCAGTGCTAGCGGGTCAGGAGGCACTGTGCTCATACTGGCCAGGTCCCTTCCCCCGAACAGGCAGTGCAGCAGCTGTGCCACTACTTTCTACTGCCGAATTCTGACACACTGAAAACCCGAAACAGAGCCCATCTTGGGGCAACCTGCACCTACAGCATCTCAAACTGAAGGCAGGCTAGTCTCAATCACGTCAGCACTAGCCACTTTCACAGCGCCCGGGAGAGCCGGTACCACTGTCATACACACTGAGAAATAAACGCGGTAAACCGGTGGTAAAATGTGGTAAACTGGTGGTAAAATGTGGTAAATTGGTGTTTTACCACCATTATACTAATAGTGGCGATATAAATCCCGTGGGTAATTTCCTATTGGTCAGTGGGCGTTTTTGTTACCACGATTTTACCACATTTACTTATAGCGCGGTAATTATATATTATTGTTTACCATTGCTTTATATAATTTACCATGGTACCCCCCTATGACCGGTAAATTGGCCCCCAATGGTAAAATTACCACATATGACCGGTAAATTGACCCCCAATGGTAAAATTACCACATATGACCGGTAAATTTACCACGGTATGACCACGGGTGGACACGTGGCAGACAGGATGCACTGTGATACGGACACGTGTGCAAGATTAGTGCACGTGGCAATCAGGCATGGAATGAAAGATAACTGTTACCAGATATGCTAGGTAGGTATATATGTGGCTTGGCAAGTCCCGGCCCCGTCCTGGGCTTTGCAAGTAAGGTCACACTAAAAGCAATAAGGAGAAAGGAAGGAAGGACGCATGCTGCTGGTTTCTAGCTTGCCGTTGCTAAGGTCTTGAGCATCGTGCAGATTTCATTCCTGGCCAAAGGTAGATGGCGTGGAGGGGGATTTTAAATCCCGGAGGACGGTGGCAGATACACTTGGTCTCAAGGCGTGACGCCGGCATCAGCAGGGTATGTTTGGCATCCTCGTTCAAGACAAAGACGGCACGGCTGTTCATGCGCGCGTTTTTGATAGTCGGGTATGCCGTCACCATGGCTAGACGGCACACAGCGCAATGTGTGGCCGGGTCCCAGATCAGATAGTAAGCTTCCACGCGGCCGTATTCAAATGCATCGGCTTCAGAGGATGCTAAGGCTACGTTGTAGGAGATTCTGGTTACTGCCCTGGTGTACATCGTGGACGTGAAGTCCTCGTCGCCGTGCCGCATTCGTGGGAAACATAGGACGTCCAAGGCGTCCCGTTCTAGCTCGTATCGCTCACCGTGCATGGCACGCAAGGAAGCCGCCAGGCCCGGCAGCAGCCTTCCTTCCGCATCGGCGCTTAGCGCGGATACAGCCACGCCACCGCGGATGAGGTGATGACCGACATCCATGAAGTGACACGCGAGCCCCGGGTCATCGCGGAAACCCGGGCCGTCCTCTTTCACCGAGTGCGCGACATAGTCTGGAAGGAACCGGATCCCGGGGTACAAGTGAGCCATGTCATCTACACGGTCTTTCAGCAAGTAGGCGTTACCGATGCATGAATCGATGGCCTTCCCCCCCACCGGCTCCGGCACCACCCCCTTCGCCTCCCCCAACAGGCGCTCCACCCATAGCTCGATGTTGGAGCTGACAACGCCTACCTTCTCCTCTTGCTTGCACAAGTGTACCACGGCTAGGCGTAGATTCAGCGTCAGCATGTTCATAGGGCACTCGTTCTCAATAATGACAGCGAACTCCCTCATACGCAGCTCCGCTTGTGCGCGAGCCTCTGCGCGGTCTTCGATTGTGCCGGCGCACACCTGCCGGATGAAATATATCACAGCCTCCCTCAGCTTCCACCAAGCCCTGTCCAACTCTCGGTTGAGACTCTCAAGGACGTCCATGAATACCAGCGGGCTGAATATCAAAATGAAGTTGAGCCAGTCCTCCATAGTGTAGTTCCCTGCAAACAAACCAAGCGTTCCGGGCGACATCAGCATGCATGCACCGTTCATTCAATCAATGGTCGACCCATACAACGGGCGGGCCCATGCACACAATGCACGTAGATCTCGCATGCATGGGAAGAACAGCTTTCCTGCAATCATGCCAGCACACCTACCTGCATATTGTACCACGTCCTGGTACTCACGGTGCATGTCGTGCGGGGCACACAGCCCTTTGCCGTTCTTCTGTAGCTGCTTTAGCTGCGCGGCGTTGAAGTAGCACGTGTCATCGCAGTTGGGCACCTTGTGGCGGAACATCTTCACAGTACTCTTCACGACACCGAAGGTCATACAGTGCATGAAAGGCAGCACGTATGCCGACATGGCGGTGAAATATTCCAGGGCCTCCAGGGGACCCTTACCGTAGCGCCCGGTCCGCATGGGATCAGCGCCCTCCTGGGTTAGCTTGACTAGTTCCTCGTGATCCTCCTGGGTTAATAGCACCGACGGGTCCCAGGCATAAACCGTCTCCCCGTCCGGTAAATAGCTTTGTGCGATAGGCTTGGCATAGCCTAGGCAATACATCCCACCAGTTGGTCCGGGGGTGCCCTCCCACAGGCTCAGGTAATCGTTGCGTCTGGCAGCCACCGGAGCGAACCTTCCCAGATCGTTCCGCGCAACGGTGTCACAGTAGCACAGCACCAGAAACACACTGAACTTATCATGCCACTTGCCAAAGTAGCCATCGTATACTCGGAACGGCGTGCCTTTGTCGTCAGCGTGCCCGTCGCGTAACTCCTTGAGCTCCTTCACGAGGCGCTCTTGGATCACGTCATTGTTCTTCCAGTGCTGCCTAGGGCCCGGAACCACAATTACGAGCCCGGTAAATTCCATCCTAACCCGATCCTGCGAACACCCCCATGGATGCACCGTCAGTCCTCCCTTCTTCAATCACCGGGAAGCCTTCACAGCCAGACACGCTAGCAGGTGTACAACCTACGGCACGCAAGGCGGGACGCAGTGCACCTTGCATACGCCTACACTGCAGAAGCAGACCAGCAGCAGGGGACCACCTGCATGCGTTACACTGGTTAGCCTTATTCTAGTAACAAGGCACATCGCAACGGTTCGAGTTGCAGATTGTGGCGGCGTGTACCCGAGGGTGCAGGTCCGCGCTCCGCATCGCTCCGAACCTCGTGGACCATCCCCTGCACCGTGCGCGCCACATTCCCACCATTACGCCCGGTGGTGTGTCCCCACCCTCACGTGCAACGCATCGTTTGCACCATAGCGCTGTTCAGGTCAGCCATTTCATTCAACATACATCAAGGGGAGGGGGGGGGGGGGCTTGGTTGTAGTAGGAGTGCTGGGTGTCGGCTGGACTCACTGTTTGTCGTGCTTCTTCGCCCGTGCGTCATCCTCACCGTATTCCACAGCCATTCCAGCCCGAACCATTCCAGGTTTCATGGGATCCGTGCTTTCTGTTTCCTGCAGCAGCCGGCCCCCAACCGTGCTGTGCTCGTTGATCCGCGCCACGTGCGGGCTGGTCATGACGCATGCGTTTGTAGGCGCTCTCGCCTGCGTATCAGCACGCATCTTTGCAAACTTCGCATTGCGCATCCAGCGTCTGACTAGCCGTTTCACCGGGAAGTAGAAATAGTACTCCTGCGGGCGGTACACCTCACCCCGCGCCGTACGTGTCACACTGTATCTCTCCTCCTCGCACCACCCGACCGGCACTCCCGCCGCATCCCACGCGATGGGAACCCCGCATTTCTCCTGCGCTGGTTTCTTGGTCTCTGCTGGAAACGTTCTGTGATACTTCGGACACACATGCACTGCGTAGTCCCACACGGTCTCGGCACCAATCAGGCGTAGCATGTGCCAGAGCGACCCCGGTAAATTGGTGGTTGCTCCACCCAGCAGCATCTTCAAGATTTTCATGAACGTGTTGAAGTGCGCGTCTGTCCACTGCTGCCGCCGTTTCATGTCCAGCAAATACCACACAGCTTCCTGCAGCGTCACTCCGTGGGGGCTCGCCTGCCCATGCGTTAGAAGCGGATCCATCTTTTTGGGACTGAGTTCGGCCGACTCTGGCGCGTCCAATGTCTCCACTTTCGCTGGCTCCGGCGCGTCTACCGTCACCGCTTTCCCTGCCTCCGGAGGGTCCACCGTCACCTCTTTCGCCGGCACCGGCGCGTACACCGTCACCTCTGCGTGATGAGCCAGCAGCAAGGCGGACGCCTCTTCCACCTCGATTTCCATGCCCGCCTTTGCAGCTAGTTCCTGCGAGTGGCCGTCCCCTCCTGGCTTAGTTTCTGTGCATATTCTGCGTGCGCTGCATGCCCCTGCGCATGTTGCATGACGTACATACTACAATACGCACTACATGATGTATCAGAAAGACGCACAGGCGTTTCCACGTCCTGTCCGAGCAGGGCAGCGAGTGTTCCGCCAGTGTGCAAGGTGCGGCAGGGCGTACATGATCGTAAAGAAAGTCCGGGATGGAGAGGAGGTCCGCCTCCGCATCACCACCTTCGTCCGTCTCCTCCACGATGTCTTCTTCCGGGATGTCCGGCAAATCCAACACCTCCTCCCAGTATGCATTTTCGGCTGGGGTGGGGGCATCTGACGACCCCCCTTCCTCGCAATGGCACATTCCCATATATCCCACGGCCCGTGCGTCCGCCAGGTCGTGGTTCGTATCATTCCCATCTGCGCCGGCTCCTCCCACCAGGGTATACCGCATTCTCTTGTTGGGTATCCTCGCCTGCTGAGAATCATCATCCGCTGTTTCCGCAAACACTGGGGCCGCCTCCATCTGGTGGCCAGCGGAGATGGCAATGACCCGGTGCCTTTGATCAAACTGAACTCCCAGAGATTGCATGCGGCCTATGAGCACGTCAATCCTTCCCTTGTGCTCCTTTCCGGCGCGCCATACCTGATCAGGTATGCCCAGCGTGCACAAGTCGTCGGGGGTGAAGAGGGAGCGAATGCTTGGGCGCTTCATGTCACGGTAAGCGCGTTGCGCCAACTCCAGTAGGCGGGCGTCGGTCACGTGCCGGTTATCCCACGCGGTTGGGAGCTGCGCTGTTTGGCACGTGACGGCTTCCCCCCCGGCTCGCCGTTTCCCTCGCGCGCCGTCCACCGGGCTCGCCCCCCCACCTGCTAGCTCTCTGGGGCCCACAGGCGGTCCCCGGAAGCTTGTTATCCGCATCCTCTTATCGATCATGCACCCGAGAGTTGTCAATCTGTCAGCAAGCTGACCAAGCTGACGGAGCTTTGCGTCCTTTTGCGTCTTCGTGAGGCGGCCGCCGGCCTTCCTTGGGATCCATCCGATGTCCACACCAAACCGTGACACTTTGACCCTTTGCCCAATATCCAGGCTTTGCAGTTTGCGCAGGATGACGGCGTCATCCAGTTCACCCATCACCGCGCATACCTGCCGCAAATCACCCCTTCCGTGTCACCGACCTGCACGCAGCACATCCGTTGAGGGGGAGGGGGGGGGCACCGACAGCACCTGCATCATGAAGGCAGACACCTCGTTAGATGCATCGTTGCTCCTCGCGTGAGCGCCCGATCGATACGCGGCGGTCGCTCGATGCATGGCGTGTGCAGCGTGACGCGTGCTTAGTGACCGCGTGTTTCCGTCGGAGAACACAAACTGATTTATTCCAAAGATACAATACAGTTCAAAATTGTCTGTTCTAGCTACATACGCTCTTTCACATCGCATAGCCTACAATCTGCATTACTCGGAAGCTGCTGTTCGTGGTTGACATCCTAAGCTTTCATGCCAGAGGCTTGCACGCTTGCGCGTTTCCCCTGCGGTACAAGTCGTATGCGCCTGCTTTCAAGCTTCTGGTTCGGGAACACTGGTCAGCCAGCAGCTTGAAGTATCGCCAGCGTTGCAATCCAAGCAACGCGTCACCAGATACACCTGCGTGCACACGGCGCAAGATTCGACATTCATCCTCATGTTGCTCATTGCAGGCATCGGCATGTCACAACCCATGCATGCGAGCTGCCTGCGGGAGGCGTGCCCCACTCACCGGCTGGTCGTGGCTCCGCATTTCCGTCCACTTGTAAACCCGGCGGGACCGTGTCGCGCATGCTGAGCAACTTCGGCAGGTTGGACATGCACATTTCTTCCCCGGTCGATGTCCTCCAAAGCAGTCCCTTCTCGCAGATGTGCACATCCGGGACCCGGCACTCGCCGAATTTCGGGATGATCGCCGAGTTGAATGCGTGCGCGTCGAACTCCGCATGAAAAATGGCGAAGTCGAGTAGCACCGCGGGCAACTTGACTTGCAGGTTGGCCTTTGTCCCTGGGTCCTATGGCCACTACCCGGTCTTGGGTACATCACGATGTACCCAAGCCACTCTTTGTTCCGCACGCCATGGCGAGCTCGAAACATTTCAAGTGTCCATATGGCCGATATAGGTTGTCAATAACACACCAATCTTGGGTATGAACCATATGATTGGCGGTATTCGTGTCATAGACATGGGTTTTTGGGGGCGGTTGCCTAGGTGATTTTCCAGAAAATACGAAATTCTCAAGTTCTAAATTCTTGGGTACATCGCTTGGGTACATCGATTTGTATGCATGGTTATGCACATGAAAATTGCATATTTGGTCGATGTTTCATTAGGGCATTAACATAGACCCTTCAAAGCACTTATTTTATCATGGGGAGGTCCCATACCTCACAAGTTATCATACTTCATCATCAAGACTTCTCATCATAAAACAATGTCAAATTTTAGATTTCGCTTTGAAAAAATGCGCGCGGACATGCGTGATGACTCCCACCCATCGATCTATTTAACGAAGGCATATTATTTTATCGGTGCAATGCATGTTATCGCAAATACGATTGCCAAAGAATGAGCTGACAAATAGTTTTGGTCATAATAATCGATATCACAGGTCACCTTCAACCGCTCGCGTCGACTCGTCCCCATACCCGATAAGGTACCTCGTGCCGTGCGGCAAGTAAGCAGTTAAGCTTGGGGATCTAGGGTACGCCGAACATGACGAGAATAAATTAATTAAGATATTGTGGTGTAACAAACCTTAAAAAGTATTCCACTTTGTGAAGAATCCCCCCCCCTAAGATATGCGAGACTGTGAAAAAGGCGAGTCGCAACGAACCGTGGTAAAAAAAACAATTAGAAAAATGTTTTTGGGAGCCAAGTTGCGATTTGCATGGGTTTGAATGCACCTGACATGATATATATCCTACCAGGATGCTTGTGACGGCATATTCCCGTGTTCATGATGATGTTGGCTAACTATATTGATGATTCGTAACGACAAACCGTTAAATTTATGCCCCCATACCGTCGATTTAGCTTGGGTACATCCCTATGTACCCAGACCCTCTTGGGTACATCCCCATGTACCACCGGGTAGTGGACACCTATGCTCCTTGCGTGCACGCTATGCACCTATCTACCGTACGCGCACCCTCGCGCATTCCTCCCCACCCACCACTCGCAGCGCCGCTGCTCACCCTTTGGCCGCTGATTCGCAACCGCAGATGAAGCAGCATAAGGCACGGCGCCGGGGAGAGCGCCGCACGCGCCACGCGCCTGATTCGGCGCGGAGCGGAGCAGCCTCCCCGCACCCTTGGTCCCTGGGTCCTATGGTCCTTGCGGGCACGCTTTGCACCTATCTACCGTACGCGCACCCTCCGCCATCCCTCCCCACCCACCACTCGCAGCGCCGCTGCTCACTCTTTGGCTGCTGATTCGCAACCGCAGATGAAGCAGCATAAGGCACGGCGCCGGGGAGAGCGCCGCACGCGCCACGCGCCTGATTCGGCGCGGAGCGGAGCGGCCTCCCCGCACCCTTGGTCCCTGGGTCCTATGCTCCTTGCGTGCACGCTTTGCACCTATCTACCGTACGCGCACCCTCCGCCATCCCTCCCCACCACGACCTGCAGCGCCGCTGCTCACCCTTTGGCCGCTGATTCGCAACCGTAGGAAGCATGATATGAAACTTACGACAGACGGACTGGTTTGAGCAGAGGCCACAGGCCCACATGCAACGAGGGAGGAAAGAGAAACACAGGAAACATGATTCTACGAAACTTAGGACGGACGGACTGCTTTGAGCAGAGGCCACAGGCCCAGGGCATAGCGCACTGGATAATAACTTTCATTTTACGATACTACATAGGAACATCGTCTGCAGCATACGTATTCATGATTATCCGGCACGCCACGATGGTAGACGGTAACTACTATGCTTCTATGACAACCGCGCTAACGAAGTTTGCTGTTAATCCTATACACGAAGTCTTTGATAGTGCCGTTTAAAATCACGTGCCAGAAGAGAGGACTCGTATCCTGGAAACACGCAGGCGTAGTGTATCACATGGTGTGCGCTCACGTCAGGTCAACAAAAGTGCCCGTGGGCGTGGGCAGAACCCACTCCACTGCAATGCCGTAACCATGCAAGTCGACAAGTCTATGCAAGCAGGGCGAACTATCCCTTCGCCTATATAGGTCAACATGAGTCCCGCCGCGCGAAAGTCTCAACACCAGAACCGTGCTGTGTACTCGTTCCGCATAGACTGTCAGGGTGTTGTTCACCAGGTAGCCCCAATGACACCGGTGTTAGTCACACAAATATTTCTTTTGTTGAGGAGTAATGCCCGTCTGGGTAGAGCCCCAACCCACAGACTTGGCCATCGCGGCCACAGTTCCCTTCAAGGCCTGCTCACTAAACTGGCCGGTAGTTGCCGCTGCTAGCGACCATATGAAACACTTGCCATCGCCGGGGACTATTACAAGCAGCCATGTGCGTAGAGAGCAGCGAGAGCGGCCCTACAAAAACACGCGAACGGACACTGTCACAGGGGCATACACTCGATGGCTGTGGAAGCATGCGCAGCTCGGGACCGACATCGCCAGGTATCCATGGCCCTGTCGATGGCCCGGGGAGAGCCACTCTTTGGCCGCTGCTCACCCTTTGACCGCTGATTCGCAACCGCAGATGAAGCAGCATAAGGCACAGCGCCGGGGAGAGTGCCGCACGCGCCACGCGCCTGATTCGGCGCGGAGCGGAGCAGCCTCCCCGCACCCTTTGTCCCTGGGTCCTATGGTCCTTGCGTGCACACTATGCACCTATCTACCGTACACACACCCTCGCGCATCCCTCCCCACCCACGACCTGCAGCGCCGCTGCTCACCCTTTGGCCGCTGATTCGCAACCGCAGATGAAGCAGGATAAGGCACGGCGCCGGGGAGAGTGCCGCACGCGCCACGCGCCTGATTCGGCGCGGAGCGGAGCAGCCTCCCCGCACGCTTTGTCCCTGGGTCCTATGGTCCTTGCGTGCACACTATGCACCTATCTACCGTACACACACCCTCGCGCATCCCTCCCCACCCACGACCTGCAGCGCCGCTGCTCACCCTTTGGCCGCTGATTCGCAACCGCAGATGAAGCAGCATAAGGCACAGCGCCGGGGAGAGCGCCGCACGCGCCACGCGCCTGATTCGGCGCGGAGCGGAGCAGCCTCCCCGCACCCTTTGTCCCTGGGTCCTATGGTCCTTGCGTGCACACTATGCACCTATCTACCGTACGCGCACCCTCGCGCATCCCTCCCCACCCACCACTCGCAGCGCCGCTGCTCACCCTTTGGCCGCTGATTCGCAACCGCAGATGAAGCAGCATAAGGCACGGCGCCGGGGAGAGCGCCGCACGCGCCACGCGCCTGATTCGGCGCGGAGCGGAGCAGCCTCCCCGCACCCTTTGTCCCTGGGTCCTATGGTCCTTGCGTGCACACTATGCACCTATCTACCGTACGCGCACCCTCGCGCATCCCTCCCCACCCACGACCTGCAGCGCCGCTGCTCACCCTTTGGCCGCTGATTCGCAACCGCAGATGAAGCAGCATAAGGCACAGCGCCGGGGAGAGCGCTGCACGCGCCACGCGCCTGATTCGGCGCGGAGCGGAGCAGCCTCCCCGCACCCTTTGTCCCTGGGTCCTATGGTCCTTGCGTGCACACTATGCACCTATCTACCGTACGCGCACCCTCGCGCATCCCTCCCCACCCACGACCTGCAGCGCCGCTGCTCACCCTTTGGCCGCTGATTCGCAACCGCAGATGAAGCAGGATAAGGCACAGCGCCGGGGAGAGCGCCGCACGCGCCACGCGCCTGATTCGGCGCGGAGCGGAGCAGCCTCCCCGCACCCTTTGTCCCTGGGTCCTATGGTCCTTGCGTGCACACTATGCACCTATCTACGGTACGCGCACCCTCGCGCATCCCTCCCCACCCACGACCTGCAGCGCCGCTGCTCACCCTTTGGCCGCTGATTCGCAACCGCAGGAAGCATGATATGAAACTTACGACAGACGGACTGGTTTGAGCAGAGGCCACAGGCCCACATGCAACGAGGGAGGAAAGAGAAACACAGGAAACATGATTCTATGAAACTTAGGACGGACGGACTGGTTTGAGCAGAGGCCACAGGCCCACATGCATCAAGTCGAGCAGAGGCCACATACATGAAGCAGGATAAGGCACAGCGCCGGGGAGAGCGCCGCACGCGCCACGCGCCTGATTCGGCGCGGAGCGGAGCAGCCTCCCCGCACCCTTTGTCCCTGGGTCCTATGTTCCTTGCGTGCACACTATGCACCTTTCTACAAAGAAATAAACAAAGATATATGCCGGGGAAAAAAAAACAATCCCACCCATGACTCGCTGTTCACCCCTTGGCCGCTGATTCGCAACCGCAGATGAACAGTCACCCGACAGGCTGCTGACCAGGCACCCGCGGAGTGGCGGCTGCGTTCACTAGATGAAGGGCGGGCGGGCGGGATCCCGTACGGGAAGGGAGGGGAAGGAAAAGTTCACGGTCTTACCGGGTTTTCCTCGACCACTCCTCCAGCGACCGGGGGGAGGCCGCCTCCCTGCACGGTTGCAGCTTCGGAGGCCTGCGCACCAGTTCACGAAAGCATGTTTGAATCCACTGCGGAAACCATGGGATATTCCCACAGCAGTGGCATCCCACAGCGTGTATGCCGGAAAACAGGGGAGTCCGCATACCTGAATGAATACGCACAGCCGGTGACTTTTCCTAAGCACGTGATTCCGCACCAGGGCGCAGTCACCGGCTGTGTGTATCCACATATTCGCTGACCACCTATTTACGCAGAAACTTTCAGGAGCCGTCCGCTCTTTCAGTCGAACAGCGGTTAACTAATTAAGCCACGAACCTATCCAACATGCACATCCACAAGAGACAAGCATGGGGCACGTAACCTTTGGAGCGAGTGCGGCCTGGCCTGCATACCTGAATGAATACGCACAGCCGGTGACTTTTCCTAAGCACGTGATTCCGCACCAGGGCGCAGTCACCGGCTGTGTGTATCCACATATTCGCTGACCACCTATTTACGCAGAAACTTTCAGGAGCCGTCCGCTCTTTCAGTCGAACAGCGGTACGTTAACTAATTAAGCCACGAACCTATCCAACATGCACATCCACAAGAGACAAGCATGGGGCACGTAACCTTTGGAGCGAGTGCGGCCTGGCCTGCCTCGCTGCGAACCGTGGCCGTCCTTGCCCGTTTAGGTACACCTTGTTCAGCAGCGCTCGTTGCTCCTGTCCGGGTACTCTCCATTCTTAAGTAACAGTACTCGCTTTTAAAAGTAAACTACCTGTTCTGCATACATTGCAACAGAACTGCTTTCTGTCACCCACGTGATTCAAGAAAAAAGTAAAACTACTTACCAGCCATTTTCTTTCTCGACCTTCTGCTACTTAAATTAAATAAACAAAAAATAAACTGTTACAGTTTAACTGTTTTTTGAAAACTTCAACTTCAAGAACCTAACTTGGTTTCTTGGCTACGTTACCTCTATCTCTTACCAGCTATGGTGCGCGTGGCCACTAAAATCGGCTACCTTTCGGCTCCCTACTGGTTTAGCCGAGACAGGTATGATACGATCTGTATATGACGCATCCCACCTATCTACTGAACGATGATGTATACCCCTGCCTGCGTTCATACCTGGCCGCCATTCGCCAGTCGCTCCACTCCTGTCAATTCTACCTTGGCCACAGACCAGAGAATTGCACATCTACCATTCAGGATCCTCGTTTACCACGGTTTACCAGCTCCGTCTCTATATTTATACTACATTGCGAAGTTTTATATCCATTTACCATTAGGCCACGACCATTTACCATTCCAGATCCTCGTTTACCACGCTCCGTTCTGAAATTACCAGGCTTTTACCATGCTTCAACCTATGTTACCGCAAATTACCAATGATTTACCGTCAGTTATTTTTTTTTTAATATTTTAACGTTTACCACCTGATTACCACCCCACATAGGGACTTACCGCCGTTTACCACCAGTTTACCACATTTTAACACCAGTTTACCACATTCTACCACGATTCCTTCTCAGTGTGATAGCGCCCAGGAGAGCTGGTACCACTGTTCTCCGAGACACAATCGGTGCCTGCACTGTCAGAGGATCCATGCGGTGGAGCAAATTTAGAAAGCTCCGATGTTGCCGTTGTCAATCGCGCCCTGTGTGACCAGTCGATCTCCGCGGCCGAGTACCACCCCGCCGGCCGCCAACACTGGAACGGTGGGATAGGTGTGGGCGATTGCACATCAGCACCACCGACCTCGTCGCCGGTGTGCCCCGGCCGGTGCCGCCGAGAAATCATGCGTGGGGCGATTTTGGGTAGAACCCAAACCTCGATTGTCGATTGAAGATGTGCGCAAGGCTGTCGTCGGCGCCAGAAGCATCCCCGGCAGTCCGTGAACGACACCACCGACCGGTGGAGCCGTCTCGGCGCCCATGCCAACACCACCGAAGGCTGAAGCGGCCGACGGCCCAGCAGCGGCACACACGATAAAGAGCACGCAAACCGCGAGTGACGTTAGGGCGGAATACCCAAAGCTGAACGGCGGTCTGCCGCAGCCCAATGCCCGCCGCGGCGGCGGACTACCCTCGTCGCCATTCTCGGACTCCTCCGCAGTTACAGAAACCGAATCAACGGGTGCCACGGGCCCCATGCAATGCATCGCGAGGGGCGGGTCAGGGTTAGCGAGCTCAAGTCTCGCCGCAAACTTGTCCATGAAGGACGTGTCTGGCTCGTGGGCGTGCAGCGCGCTGACGGGGCACATGCCCTCGTCGGACACCACCGACTGCGGAGCGGCAGGCGGTGCCGGCGGTGGCGGCACGACCAGAGCGTTGTCAAGGATCTTGTCGTGGACCTGGAAGTTGTTGACGTGCATGGCACCACCAACCGCGCAGACCCCGAAGCGGGTGTCAGCGGGTTGGCAGCACCCCAGATACTCGTCGATGGCGTGAGTCTCAACGGTGTCGCCAACACAGAAGGAGGCGGCGGAGAGGTCCTCGAGCATTACGGGCTTGCCGCCCGCCAAGAAGCATAGCGCGTCGAAGCGGTTGGCGTCGTTGCTGTCGATGGCGTGCTGGAAGGCAGCGGCGTAGAAGTCGCCCTCCACGTCCTGAACCGCGAAAGAATGCGCCCCAGCAGCTGTCTTCTCCGCACGCGGACCGCCGTGCGGGCAGTCGCGGTGCCAATGCCTAGCCTGCGCTGTCGTGCACGTCGAGTGCTGACAAACAAAGCGGGATAGTCTGACCAGTCCCACGATGAAACCCCACAAGCTTCGAGTTTCCCTGCGAATAATTTCCCTCCGGAAGCGGAGAGGCCGCGAAGCCCCGCTTCAACCCTGTGCGCGGGTTGTGAGGCTTCTCCGCGCGGGGAGTGAAGCCCTTCCCGTTGACCTTGTCGGAAAGGACGCGCACCCCCTTGCGTAACGCGAGGAGGATCTCCATCATGTCGGCGTCCGCAGAAGTGTGTCCATCCGGCGGGTCGCCAAACCTCGCAGGCAACATGTGGCTGCCAACCGCGGCCGACTTCGGCGAAGCCGTGCCAGCCCGCACGTGAGCCGCATGACACTCGCGGGCCCACTGCTGAACGGTCAACAGGCGGGGACACCGCCGCCCGCTGGTCGTGCAGCAGGAGCCGCGACACCACAGGCCTGTAGTAGTCGGCGTCCATGGCCTGAATGAATTGCCCCTTGACGTCGTCCTCGTCCAGGGTGTTCTTGCGTTTCGCGGCGGCGAGCGCGGCGTTGAAGTCCATGATCGAGTCGTTGGGGTCCATGCCGTAGCTCAGTTCAACTGCCAGCAAGTCCGACCCCACCCTGAAAGGGTGCGTCGGCATGAAGCAGTTTACGCGCAAACTCGAGCAGAACACGTTTCCCATCCGCGGGAAACGTCTGAGCAGAGATCTCCAACCAGTCCGAAGCTGGACTGGAAGGATGCACGAGGAGCTCAAGGGTGGAGAAGAGGAGCTGATTGCTCTCCTCTCGCACCGTGATGCCGGCGTCGTCGAGTACAAAGAGGTCGCCCAGCTGCTCGTCCTCGGCCACGAAAGCCTCGCGAAGAGCAGCTACCATGCGGGTAAAGATGACGTGCACGTTCTTCTCGTTGCCATGGAAGCGTTCGTCCTTCAAACCGAAGCACTTCTTGGCGACAAATTTGGCGGCCTTCCCGTCGTGTCTGGTGCGGATCAGAGTACGGACAGCTGCCACGAACGTCGCAGGGGGTCCAGCCGCTGGAGGGACAGTAGCCGTCGGAGTCCCGGGAGTGGCCGCATGTCGGGCAGCAGCTTGGTCGAAAATAGTCGCTAGGTTCCTCCTCCGCAGAGGAGCGCTCGAAGATGATCTGGTGGCTACCATGATGAAATGACAGTAGGGGTGGAGCAAGCGGGTGTGATCGGGAAGCGGTCGCGGTGGTGGCGGCCAAGAGGTGGTGGTCGTCGAGAGCGTAAAGTTGCGGATAAGGACGAAAAACTCGATGAAGTCGTGTGGACTTAAAGGATTCCCGGGTACCGCAAACGGTGTGATATCGACCAGAAGTACGGCAAACCCCAGCCAACGTAAAATCGACTCGCAAAACGTCCAAGTGCACTGTCCGCGAAGCCGCTCAATCAACCAAGCTGCCTAGGCCATACCATTGAACCGCGTGTGCCTCCCTAGCGACCGCTCACTCCATCCCAAGCGTCGGCGTTTAGCCACTCATACTGTAGTAGAAACAGTGTAAAAGCGATGGTGCGAACCAAAACTTGTGCTAGATATACAGGACCGATATATATATATATATCTATTTGTCGTTATACCCCAATATAGGGTTTCGATATCAGAACGGTCGGGTTGATAAGATAAAAGAGATAAACATATCCCTGACTTTAAGTTCAGGGATTAGGTTTCGGCCTACGAGTGACGGTCACCCAGACTACTCTAGGATGAGGCAGGTGACAGATTCTAGGTGTCGCTGTGCCAAATCCAGCACACCACCTAGTGTGGGGACCAAACTAGGTAGCCGAAACAGGAAACAAATGCCTACTGGGAGGCAGAAAAGTCAGTGCTAGCGGGTCAGGAGGCACTGTGCTCATACTGGCCAGGTCCCTTCCCCCGAACAGGCAGTGCAGCAGCTGTGCCACTACTTTCTACTGCCGAATTCTGACACACTGAAAACCCGAAACAGAGCCCATCTTGGGGCAACCTGCACCTACAGCATCTCAAACTGAAGGCAGGCTAGTCTCAATCACGTCAGCACTAGCCACTTTCACAGCGCCCGGGAGAGCCGGTACCACTGTCATAGCGCCCAGGAGAGCTGGTACCACTGTTCTCCGAGACACAATCGGTGCCTGCACTGTCAGAGGATCCATGCGGTGGAGCAAATTTAGAAAGCTCCGATGTTGCCGTTGTCAATCGCGCCCTGTGTGACCAGTCGATCTCCGCGGCCGAGTACCACCCCGCCGGCCGCCAACACTGGAACGGTGGGATAGGTGTGGGCGATTGCACATCAGCACCACCGACCTCGTCGCCGGTGTGCCCCGGCCGGTGCCGCCGAGAAATCATGCGTGGGGCGATTTTGGGTAGAACCCAAACCTCGATTGTCGATTGAAGATGTGCGCAAGGCTGTCGTCGGCGCCAGAAGCATCCCCGGCAGTCCGTGAACGACACCACCGACCGGTGGAGCCGTCTCGGCGCCCATGCCAACACCACCGAAGGCTGAAGCGGCCGACGGCCCAGCAGCGGCACACACGATAAAGAGCACGCAAACCGCGAGTGACGTTAGGGCGGAATACCCAAAGCTGAACGGCGGTCTGCCGCAGCCCAATGCCCGCCGCGGCGGCGGACTACCCTCGTCGTCATTCTCGGACTCCTCCGCAGTTACAGAAACCGAATCAACGGGTGCCACGGGCCCCATGCAATGCATCGCGAGGGGCGGGTCAGGGTTAGCGAGCTCAAGTCTCGCCGCAAACTTGTCCATGAAGGACGTGTCTGGCTCGTGGGCGTGCAGCGCGCTGACGGGGCACATGCCCTCGTCGGACACCACCGACTGCGGAGCGGCAGGCGGTGCCGGCGGTGGCGGCACGACCAGAGCGTTGTCAAGGATCTTGTCGTGGACCTGGAAGTTGTTGACGTGCATGGCACCACCAACCGCGCAGACCCCGAAGCGGGTGTCAGCGGGTTGGCAGCACCCCAGATACTCGTCGATGGCGTGAGTCTCAACGGTGTCGCCAACACAGAAGGAGGCGGCGGAGAGGTCCTCGAGCATTACGGGCTTGCCGCCCGCCAAGAAGCATAGCGCGTCGAAGCGGTCGGCGTCGTTGCTGTCGATGGCGTGCTGGAAGGCAGCGGCGTAGAAGTCGCCCTCCACGTCCTGAACCGCGAAAGAATGCGCCCCAGCAGCTGTCTTCTCCGCACGCGGACCGCCGTGCGGGCAGTCGCGGTGCCAATGCCTAGCCTGCGCTGTCGTGCACGTCGAGTGCTGACAAACAAAGCGGGATAGTCTGACCAGTCCCACGATGAAACCCCACAAGCTTCGAGTTTCCCTGCGAATAATTTCCCTCCGGAAGCGGAGAGGCCGCGAAGCCCCGCTTCAACCCTGTGCGCGGGTTGTGAGGCTTCTCCGCGCGGGGAGTGAAGCCCTTCCCGTTGACCTTGTCGGAAAGGACGCGCACCCCCTTGCGTAACGCGAGGAGGATCTCCATCATGTCGGCGTCCGCAGAAGTGTGTCCATCCGGCGGGTCGCCAAACCTCGCAGGCAACATGTGGCTGCCAACCGCGGCCGACTTCGGCGAAGCCGTGCCAGCCCGCACGTGAGCCGCATGACACTCGCGGGCCCACTGCTGAACGGTCAACAGGCGGGGACACCGCCGCCCGCTGGTCGTGCAGCAGGAGCCGCGACACCACAGGCCTGTAGTAGTCGGCGTCCATGGCCTGAATGAATTGCCCCTTGACGTCGTCCTCGTCCAGGGTGTTCTTGCGTTTCGCGGCGGCGAGCGCGGCGTTGAAGTCCATGATCGAGTCGTTGGGGTCCATGCCGTAGCTCAGTTCAACTGCCAGCAAGTCCGACCCCACCCTGAAAGGGTGCGTCGGCATGAAGCAGTTTACGCGCAAACTCGAGCAGAACACGTTTCCCATCCGCGGGAAACGTCTGAGCAGAGATCTCCAACCAGTCCGAAGCTGGACTGGAAGGATGCACGAGGAGCTCAAGGGTGGAGAAGAGGAGCTGATTGCTCTCCTCTCGCACCGTGATGCCGGCGTCGTCGAGTACAAAGAGGTCGCCCAGCTGCTCGTCCTCGGCCACGAAAGCCTCGCGAAGAGCAGCTACCATGCGGGTAAAGATGACGTGCACGTTCTTCTCGTTGCCATGGAAGCGTTCGTCCTTCAAACCGAAGCACTTCTTGGCGACAAATTTGGCGGCCTTCCCGTCGTGTCTGGTGCGGATCAGAGTACGGACAGCTGCCACGAACGTCGCAGGGGGTCCAGCCGCTGGAGGG